>JJRW01S0048176.1:3707-13954 GCA_001188405.1 Loxosceles reclusa
AATGCCTTCCTTAAGTCCTCTTAAGGTTTTTCATTTTGACATGAACAACTTAACTGCTAGATCCACAGAAGCCCAAAGCAGACTTTCAATCATTTATTGAAGCAAATCTGTCCTGTTTCCAGCCATTCCACATTGAACAAACTACAGGCACAATGTTATTTAGTGCAGTGTCTGTAGCCCTAAGCTTACTATGACAGGCTGATAAAATGCTAGGCTGCACAACAACCAACACTAAGATGTTTAGAATCTTTTCCCATATGGAAAACTACAGCTTTATTTCCTCCACCACATAAACAACACTCGCACATGCACTAGTCTCTTGCAATATCCATGTTTTTGATTAACTCTTTGCCATACATCTATTGCTGCTTGCTCACACGAATTCAAGCGTGTAAACAGAAGAGATAAGTCAATGCAAGAAAGTTTATCAATTGAAGTTTATTGGCACTAGGACGCAATGTACAATCTAATTTTAATCCTGTATAATAAAGCCCAAAACAAACTAATATACATTTATTGTTCTGCATTATGTGAACAACTTTTCTTTCTAAACAAACTAGCACTCTCCACACAAGTTAATGTGAACAACTAAGCTCATACCTCCCCCCCCCCCCAACCATTGTTACTTGTTTATTAGTATAAATTTTGTTGGAAGCAATATGTATAAGAACTGCAAAACAAATTTCTTAATATAAAAAGGAAAATGAGAAATTAAAAAACAAATAAAGTTATCATCGAGGAAGGCAGCAATTCCTAAACTAGTAGAAAATGCAGACTTAGACTATTGTGCATATTACAAAGTGTCTTTACACTGTTAGCTAAATTTATTGACCTATGGCTCAACTAGGTCATGACAAGACTGCCTTATTGAAACAGATGGCAAAAATCTTAAAACTATAGAAAGAACAAATACTTTTGTAATTACAAAAGTAATGCAGTTCTCATATTCAGGTGAAAATTTTCCAGATTTTCCTCAACCATTTAACTTTTCAGATGTTGCACAAAGTGGACACTATATTAATCATACATACCTTCACCATGCTTATCTGTATATTGGAAAGCCTGCACCAAACGCAGTGTTTCATCAACAGAGCGTCCAACAGGGAGATCATTAACTGTTATTTGCCTTAGCCGTTGTTGATCATCAATAATAAACAAGCCTCTGAAATAAATTACAGTAAGAATTTAGTAATTTTCTTACAAACTAAAACATTCAGCGTAACAATTTATGCAAATGATTTTTTGGTGGAAAAATTTATATTAATACCTGCCAAGTGAAAAAATAGCATAGAACAGCAAGTTGCTTCTGACAAAGTTTATTTTTAAGCCATCAAAATATCAGGCCCCAGAAAGCAAGGTAAATAAAATGTCAATTAGTTTTGTAAGCTGAACCGAATTATTTTACTGCACATACACCAAGGCCACAACTATTAATATATATAAGTCAAGTTACCAAAACATTACTAAACACTAAAAAAGCAAATTACTACTGTAAAAAAGATAGTTTTCATAAATCTTAGATGAAGATGAAATGTTAAAAACTTCAATGATAAAGAAAAATGCATGCAAGGGACTAAATGCAAATACCACCTAAGATAGTTAAAACCCTACTTTAAAAACACATGATCTTGTGAAAAGTTGAATGAATTCACTTCAAGCAAGAAGTATCTATAGACACAATCAAATGTAAAAAGTAAATGAACATATACACCAAGCAGCTTTAGGCACTCAGGAATATTTTATGTCACTACTGTACAAAAAAAGCAAAGCTCTTAGGTATATTATAAATTTATTTAGTAAGTTGAATATCCACATCACTACTATGATCTCAGTTGGTCCATTGCTTGTTTTGAACCAAGCCTAAAAGATTTGTCATGCCAGATAAAAATAAAACAAATAGCACAAAACCAACAAAGTGATGTTTGACAGAACAAATGTCTTAAGATGGTATAGCTTGAACAAAGAACATGCCAAAGTTTTTTTGGTTTGAAATTTAAAGTTGTACAAGAACCAATAAAAGTCATGCTAGGCCAAGTTTTAAAAAATTGAACACCATATGTTTTTGATACTTTAAGCATGGTACTAGTACAATCACATTAAACAAAAAGGGATCTGCAGCAGGAAACGTTTTACCAACATGCTGCTAAATGGAAAATATTCTTTTAGAAAACAATATTTTCTTGTAAATGTCAGCAACACATAATTTTTTGAAGAAAAATAAAATAAGGTACATATTTAAACACTTAAATGGGCATTAAAAGCTAGTAAAATGCCCTTCCAGTGTATAAAACAGTCAAGTTAAGCCAAACACTTTGGCAGTTAATTACAAATTTAAATGGCACAACTGCCTGCAAGGTCACATTGTGCCAAACAAAATTATGAAACACTAAATGGATCCAGTAACTTGGGAAGTCTCTCTGTATTTGCCAAAAGGTTAACCCCACTTTGGCATTTGGACTCGTGAAATGGGTAGGGTATGGTTGGTTGAAGTTTAAATAGTATTAAGATCTGTAAAAGCATGCTGTTCCAAAAGCAAAGTAATGAAGCACTGAATGGCTCAGATATGCCATTCGTATTAATCACAAAAAAGGAGCCCAATATTAAAGACCTTAACAATCATTTCTATGCAAGCAGGAACATTTGAATTAAATAGGATAACTGCTCATCTAATATTATTTCAAGTCTAACCCCCAAAAAGTTTTTTTTTTATTACTTACACTGGACATGTAGCAATTCGACCACTATTACTGGTAGTTTGTGTTTCACAAAGCATTTAAGTGATCACTAATCTAAATAAATTTCCTTTGCAAGATGAAAATTAAGCTGTGACAAGTCACTTAGAAAGGTTATGCTATGCCAGACATTATGAAAACCTTAACATTAAATTGTTTCAGTGCCCCCATGGGGGGATCGGGGGTTTCAGGCTTTCACTCAAATCCCCTGCAAAGAACATTGCAAACCTGTACTTGTAAGCACAATTAAGTGAAGTGCAGTGACCTACAAGTATTAAATTAAGTTATGAACATCAACTTTAAGTGACAGAAGCAAATGCTAGCTATAATGCTTATGTTAATAGAATGAAGTTTCACTGTTAAAATTACAGGATTGTTATTGTTCACATACAATTCATATACATAAAAATATATACCTGAAAGCAATACCAGCATCTTCTTTATACACACCATAACTCTTAGCAATAGAGCCATTTTTATCAGCTAGTACAGGAAGACTCATGTGACCAAGTCCACCTTCTTTTCTTGGTGTATTAATCCTGTTGAAGTAAAATAGCAATGTTATTTTTAAGTAGTTCAAATTAAAATATTCTTATTAATGAACCAATGCATAAAAACGCAATTTTGGCTTTAGTAACTGATTAGTGTAACAGACTTTCAAGCTGATTTATATACATTCGTATTAATTCAGTTGTTCAAGTGAAAATTGTGCATCATTCACAGCCATAGCAGTTTATAATTAAATAGCTGCTATCTCATCTACTTTAGTACAAGTTGTAATAGACAATGCAATTTGAAACATCTGCTAGTTGCTGTAAAGAACACTTTAAATGTATAATCTTAAAATGAATTTGAAGTCAAATCATCAAGATGGAATACATTTACATTATGGCTTCAATAGCCACATTTGTAGTAAGTGTTAATATACCCTGCCAACCTCCCAGATAAAAGCCAAACAAACACAATGCACAGCAACTTTTAATATGCCAATTTTAAATATTTAGACTCTTGACACTCAGAATATAGAAATGTCATTCCTTGCACCAATATTTTATTCATTTCTGCAATCCATTTTTTCATTGCTCATATTGGACGATGCTTAGTGTTTTTTTTTTATAAATGGCAGAAGGATCTATTACGATCATTCTGCCAGTACTAGACACAAGATTAATAAATACATTAACACCCATTCTAAATGGGACTCAAATTCTGGGGCTCCTCAGCACAGTAACTTCTAACTGAACTGGTACCACTGGAGTGGCCACTCATTACTACAATAAAATGATTATGCTCTAATTTCATAATAGCTATTATGAAATTAAAGATATACAACTGTCAATTTCTTTTATTATCTTAAAATTTTTTAGTGGGATGGAAAGGTCACAAAAATTTTTCAATGTTGGACGCAATAAAGAAATTTTCCAATAGTCAAAGGGGAGAAATTGGAGGAAGAGTTAAAGAGTTTATTAGTGTACTAAAATGACAATCTTAACAGTTGGCATGTATGTGTTAGTCAAACAATGCTTTTAAGCAAGGAACATCTTAAGTGTACAAATTCTTTAAAAAGATTGTGGAACAAATTAATGATTGGCAGATTCAAAAGACCAACCTCCTTGTTAAGCCCTCAAGCTGCTAGTTATCTAGCCAGCCAAAGTTTTCCATGTATTCTTAAGACTTAATATTACTTACATTTAAATTAGGAGTTTAGTCAGAAACCGTATTATGCTTTAAACATGACAGCTTAATGTTAAACATGCAATTCTTTTAAAAAAAAATTGCATGTTTAACATAATGCAATTAATTTCTTGCTAAAAGTGTGGCACTGGCTTGCCTCTGAAGATAGAACATTACAACAGAAGGGAGCAAACAATACATCACTAAGAAAACATGAACTAATGAGAAGTGTCAATCACAAACAAAGAAAAGTGGTTTAAAAACACTAAGGCAATAATACAATGGTGATAATAGAATGGTAGAGTAAAACAGGATGGTGGCTACTTGACATGTGTGAAGAATGAACTGCATGTTCAGTCTGCTACTCTATATGCTTTACAGAGTAACTTGGTAAGTTATGGACTACAAACATCAATCATGTAAAACAGTTGTTTTGAGACAATATATAGGACAGGCATGTGATGACCTACAGGTCAGGTCTTAAGGTCTGCTGCATTGTTTCCAAGAATTCAGCAAAGTAAGATATATTCAAGCACACGTCTTGCAAGGTAAAATTTATGGAACACAGTTTGGGCAGTAGGCTGCAAGGAAACAAATTTCAAAAACAGCAAATACAGAAATGCAAAGTGGCAAACATATTCCAAGGCCAAATGGAATATTCTCGGGGATCAATCTAGACTTCTGTTGCAGAGTCTCTGGTCAGTTTTTTGTATTCATGAATATACAAGTTAGCATTTAAATCATACATCAAAACTTGCAAAAGTCCTTATATACTTTACACTGAAAAATAAGCAAATAGAAGTTATTTCTTTCAATGAAAGATAATCCAGAAATTTATCAAACCAATATGTTAATTGTAGTCACTAACCTGTACAAATTCAAAGCTACTAACTGTTCAAAACACAGAATGCCATGCAATTTGTACACTGCCACCTCAGTAACATTCTCTCATGCTATCTATAGAACAAGTGTTCTTTTAAAGTGTATATAGGTTGGTTATTTGAAATTTAGTTGTACAACAGCCCGTGAATGCCATGCGAAACACAAGGGTTCTCTATATGCACTGATCTTGTGCCTTTCAGTGGTAGAAACACAGATGACAAACAATTTAATTCATATATTGAACTGCACCTGTTTAATGTTTTCTTTTCAACTAAAAACCATTGTAGACAGAACTCACCAGAAGCTTTTCAAACTTTATGCTGGTTGAGAATTTTAGCTTTGCATAATACAAAGTTTCTAAACTCCTAAACATTTACCTGAATTTCTTTCAACTCTGCACAGCTAGTTATCTAGAATTATGGCAAACAAATGAAATAAGCCTAGTCATTTGTATTTTCTGAACAGTAAATTAACAAATCCAGATTTTTCTAAATGAACTACTGGTTCTGTTCACCATGTCTGTGTTACAAGTCCATCTGAAAGAGAAGCATCACAGCATACCAAGGCAGATCTAATGGGCTTGTCAAGACTGATCCATCTGAATATGAAAACATGCTGGTAATCTGAGCATGATGTGCAAGAAAGAGCACCAAATGCTTCTGCGTATGTACATATTAAAATATATTACTTCTCTAGGTGCAAAACATGAAAACACTACAATATCACCAAGATCAATTCCAAGCTTACTCTAACAAGATGTGAAACAAGCCATGCAGTTAAGGGAATGCAGGCTTTGCTTGAAACACTAGACACTAAGGGATATGCTCCTTGAGACCAGAACTCTAGAACTGAATGTTCAGTTAACTTGAGGGGAGGCTCATTAACCTTAATATACAAACTCTGAACTAGAGGACCAGAGAGCATCAGTGTAAAGAGCTTGGCAATGCACTGGATCAAACAATTTTAGATGAAAAAACAAGCACAGATACAGCACCCATAATCCAGCTTTGAGCAGATTAGACCAATGCAGACAAGATGAAATTCGGTCTCCAAAAGGCAGAAACCAAAATTTTGGTAAGTACCTTATTACATTTTACTTGCAGTTGACAAAGATGAGCCTTGGAAGTCATTCACTAGTTGAAGATGACATTAAGGGAATTGATTGGCTATTTGAAGTTTAAATGACAAGGGTCTGTATAGGTCATGCCAAACACAAGGTAATTAAAGAACATCTTAAGGCTCTGGCACCTCAGCGATGTCATTACTCCCCATACTCGCTGAAAGGTGAGCCCCTGAGAGGATAAGGAAATTGAACAGCTGTAATTTCAGTAGATACCAATAAGCATAATAGATTTAAGCTTACGTGCAATAAAACATGCAGGTCAATTTTCTAGTGAAAAGAAGTTTTAATCCACCCAATAACAATTTAGTCTATGTTCCAAGAAGACACCTGGAACTAAAAAATTTGAAGATAGTTCACAATGCTGGATTTCAAGAAGTTGGTAGAACATAGCTACAATGAACAATGCAAACATTTAAAACATCACTCTAAAGAGATTCCTTTCTGGAAGCAGGCCATGAAAGTTAATACAAGCATATCTAGATTGCTTTCTTATAGCTCAAAGACCTATTAAGATTATGCTATGCCAGACATTAAAATGAACACAATGGAGAAAACACACCTATGTTGACAAGAACTAACACTGGCTCCTCAACACCAGTAGGCTATCACCATTGCACCAATGAAATGGCAACACATACCTAGAAGATTGTACGAGTAACTTCTGGAAAAACTGGCATATTTCTTTGCAGCCCCATAGAATGGAGAATACCATCATTTTTCCTCCAGGTCAAAGACTACAACCAAGTGCATTTAACAAATGCACTCTTAAGACATGTTTTAAGGCAAGCTGGTTGGCCATAATCCAGCTAAGTTACCAGAAACCACTCTGCAACAGGCGTAAAATTTAACAAGATAGTTTTCATCTGTTCCAATAATCAACATATGCAGCTAGTAAGTGCTATAAGCCAATTCGAAAGCAATGTTGGAGCTTCCCAGGTTATGGAAAAGGCAGCATTAACATAATGGAATTGGAAATTCAAGCTCTACCAGATATGGTTGAGCAACCAGTGTAGCACATTACAAGGGCAAACTGTAAAATCACCAGTATTAGGCATATGTATTTACAGCTAAGAATGTAGATTGTGAGCTTGACCCCCCAGTATAGGATACAATCATTTAACACTAAATTAAAGTGTTAATTTACACCAGTTGGGAAAATTTTAATACATACAGAAATGCTTTAGCTAGAAGTGACATGCTGTGTAATTTTTTTATCAGAAAAGTTACAAAAAAGGCAAAAGCAAACTTACCAAGCCAAATGACTAAAGTGGCTATCAGTAGAACAAGCAACAACTTCGCAGTTAATTTTCTTAAATTCATCTACTCTGTCACTAAATGCAATTATTTCAGTGGGGCATACAAAAGTGCTGCAATTAGAACAAGAAAAAACATTAAGTGTTAATTACAAGTACTAGTAGTAAGAATTACTAACAAGAAAGTCATGATAGAAAATTTAAATTAAGAACACCTAGTTAAAGTTGTGACTAAAAAATTCAGTATCATGGTTTCAAATAGCAACTTATGGAAACCCTCACCTTTACAACTGTAAAAAGGTTTAAAAATGCATAAACAAGTTAATTAGTAGTAACATTTACATTTTTAAATAAAAGCTTAATACATTGACAAACTAAGCTTTACTTTAAAGACACCCAAATACCATGATGCTACCAAACTTGACAGTTGCCACAATGCAGTCATTTAAGAAGCACATGCCAGGCATCTGCCACACAGACGTAGCCATCGGACTGCCAGATTGTAAAGTGAGATTTCATCACTCCAAAGAATATTTTCCCACATGTCCACAGTCCAATGATTGTGAGCTTTGCACCACTGCAATCAACGCTTTGCATTCTGAAGTGATGTTTGGCTTGTGAGCAGCTGCATGACCATAGAATCCCAGGTTTTGTAACTCTAGATGAACAGTCATATTGCTAGCAGCAATGCCTTATGAACTCCAGAGTGATTTCAACAGAGGACTTGGGATTTTGTATCACAACCCTTTTAAGAGTTCTATGGCTGCATTCACTAGTTTTTTTCAGCTTGCCACTTTGATTTTCTGCAGTTTCACTGCCGTGATGTTTCCACTTCACAATTACATCATTCAGTAGATTTTGGCTTCTGTAGCATGTCCAGAACTACACGAACTGATTTCCTACAAAAGGTGGCATCCCACTATAATGCCACGATCAGTCACTAAGCTCCTTTGACTTACTCGTCTCATAAATGCATACGTATGACCTGACAAATCACTATCAGCATTTTTATAGCTGTCTGTTATGCATCAAATTACATCACTGGCCAGATCTGCTTTTTTCGGTGGGTGTCCAGATACTGTTAGCCAATGTACCTGTGTAACGAATAGTCCTCCCACAAAGAAATAGCAACACCAACCTGCGTTAAGTACATTAGGGGATGATCTTAAGCTTTGAGATACTACCAAAAAACTTATAGCACATAATAGCGTGCCCATTTGAAGTCATACACAATATAAGTGATGGGACCAGCATGTCATTCATAAATTAAACTAATGAAGAAGCATATTTAAGTCTCATAGATTTAAAGAAATCATAAAATGCTTCAAAATATTAAAATCCAAGGATGGTGCTAAAACTGTACGAAAGGTCTAAAACACAAGAACTGAAAACTAAAACAAAGCTCAATGAGAAACTAAGTGTGGAGAACAGCAATAAGGGAATGACAGTTTAAGTAAGACGGTGTGGCTCTTCGAAATTGTGTAAAGCAAGGTAGGGCTATGTTGAATCAAGAAATACTTCCTCTTGACAATAACTGCATGGTTATTCCACAACTATAGGACTGACAAACATGCAGCTTGTTTATAGTCCATACCACAGCTATTGCCAACAGTCATGTAGACAACCAACAGATGACTTTGTGGCAACACTGTGCTGACTCATTCCAAGGAACCAGGAATGTAACAAAATTGGATGTCTAAACCTTGAATACACAAGTCTCACAAAATAACAAGGATGTTGGACAACATACAGTAGGTGGTAGGCTGAAAACAAAAGCACCAAGCAAATCAGTACATATGCATCTGACAAAACTAACGTGTTCTAACACCAAACCAAGGAGATGGTCTAAATCTTTCGTGAACCTCAATGTCTATGCAGGATAGCTGTCAGCAAGCAAAACAGTACTGCACAGCATAGCAGATCCGTCAGTAAAGATAGGTTACATGTAGCACAATGCAGACAAGGTAAAACTACATATACTAAACATAGTGCTGCATTTGGCAAAAAAGGTACAGATTGAAGCAAAAATATGAGAGGCCGAACTCTAAGAGGCCACACAAACCACAACACTGCAATGTCATAAAGATCCAATCAGAGCCTAGCTCAGTAATAAAATCCAACCTGAAAAGAATCTTATCGGGCTTTTTCAGATCAGAAATTCTAGCAATAACCCATAGGTTAGATATGCCACTTCCAAATGCATACACTACTTGATCCTATACTAAATCTATTGCAAATGAAATAAAGGTTTTAAGAGAATGAACAGTTATTACCTATACCAGTTGCATACATACCGACAGAAAATGCTTATCTTGTACACTTCACTATCCTTTTTGGTTTTACTAGGCAATTCAAAATTGTCTCTTTAATAATTTGTCCATGCATATAAAAAGGTAAAAGAAACACTGCTAGAATTACATTTTCCTCCTAGTGTGGTAGCAAATTAATTAACAAGGGCATATGCTTTGTGCAAGTTTGTGGCACAAAACCAATTACAACTTATTCTTTATGGAAAGCTTGTCTATTTTATGTTGTCATGTTAATTTTATCTAGTATTTTCCACTGCATTCCACATCAGACATA
>JJRW01S0048199.1:5429-18448 GCA_001188405.1 Loxosceles reclusa
CCTCTCACCTCATTCGCCTGGTGAAAGCCATAGCTGACGGTCGAAACATCGTGAGTCATCATCGTGATACCGACCTTCATGTAAAATGTCTATTGACCCTGGTCAATCCTTTGCGAATTAACGGTATGCCTACGGGCAGGATACCCTGTACTTCACCAGGAAGTTTATCTCTGAGAGGTGCAAAGTTGCATGTTTCAAAGAACATCTCACATTCAACCATAGGTGCAAGAAAGATCGCCTTTTGCCTAAGTCTCTCTGGGTGAAATAGCCAGTTGACACTGACGATGGACACCGGATTGCCGAAGTAGACGGCTTCCGATTCCTAGCCACGCGTATTTCCTTGTGTCATAGGACCCTGGCTCAAGCTGAGAGTAACCTACGTTGCCTCAAGGCACAGTTGGACTCTTTGGTAGGAGAAGATACTATGACCCAAATTCTTGAGCGTTTCACCAGCAAAGAGGAATTTCTCAAACAACACATATGCTCGGAACACGAGGACAAACTTGCCTCACTTCGTGCTAAGATCAAAAGTCGTTCCCGAGTCAAGAAACAGGACACTAGATGGATTTTAAATCTCTCATCCCGACCTCTTTCCGACACCGAGAAGAATGTACTCTCTCGCAGATTAAACTTTGTTCCCTCGCCTCTGTCTATTCCAACTGCTAGGATTCTATCTTTGATCGAACCTGGTTTGGAAAGAATAGATAAGGATGTAGCAGAGCAAGTTCGAAGTTCCATCTCGAGAGTACTCAGTCATGCTGAACCACCTCGGGACAACATGTCACCGTCTGAAAGACAGGCCATAAGAGCACTGCGTAGTGACAACAACATCGTCATTGTTCCCGCAGACAAAGAACGCACCACAGTGGTTTTAGACCTTTCTGTCTACATAAAGTCGCTGCGCTACTCTCTGACTGTAGCACATATGGAGTCTTTACATCTGACCCAACTGCCAGCAACCAATGGAGAATGAACAGCATTCTTGCCCAACTTCATTCTAAAGGCAAACTCGACCGTAACCTATACGATCAATTACGATGCACCTCAGGTCACATCCCACGCTTCTACGGCCTACCTAAAACCCATAAGGAAGACATCCCACTGAGACCTATTGTCAGCTTCTGCGGATCTCCGACCCACCAACTGTCGAAGCATCTCGCCCACTTGTTGTCACCCCTTGTAGGACACACTGATTGCACTATGTCAACCTCCCAAGAATTTGCCCGTGACATTCGGGGCCTCCGGATCGGTGTGGGAGAGTGGATGGCGTCATTTTATGTTAAATCTCTTTTCACCTCTATCCCCACATCGCTGGCGGTTACAACTGCTGTGGGTCGTTTGCGGGAGGATGAGACATTGCATGAAAGGACCAAATTAAGCGCAGTGGAAATCTGCGAAATGCTGGAATTTTGCCTCAGTGAGACTGTTTTCACCTTTGAAAGTACCATCTACCGTCAACTTCAAGGTACAGCCATGGGTTCTCCTGTGTCCAGCATGGTGGCCAACTTATGCATGGAGGCATTTGAGCTCGAAATGCTAAGTGGTAATAGTTTTGGTATCAAAACATGGAAACGGTACGCTGACAATACCTTTGTGGTCTTATCATCCAACAACGTGATTGATTTCCACAATTTTTTGAACAGCCTGAATCCCAATATCCAGTTTACATTGGAAACTGAGGACAATGACTGCTTACCATTCTTGGATGTCCTTGTCAGATGAGGCATCAACGGATACCTCACGACATCTGTATAACCGCAAGCCAACCCACAGTGACAGGTATTTAGATTTCAGGTCCCACTACCCGACCTGCCGTAAAGCATCTGTTGTACGAACCTTACATAATCGTGCTGCAACCCACGATGAATTCATTAAACAGGAGCTCCAATATGTCAACAGAGAGCTCAGACAAAACGGCTACCCTAGACGATTCATCGCAAGGAACCGCTGCACTTCTGGCAACTCCGTGCCTCGGGGAGTGGAGATGGAGGTGAAGGCTAGGGTCGTCCTGCCATATGTTGAACGCGTTTCGGAAACGATATCGCGAATATTCCGGTGGGTCGGCATTAAAACTTTTTACAAACCATGCTCCACGCTTCGCGACGCGGTGGTTCACGTGAAAGAGCCGATTCCTCCCGGTGAATCGTCGGGAGTCGTCTACCGGATTCCATGCAAAGATTGCGACAAAGTGTACATCGGGGAGACAAAAAGATCACGCCCGTGCCGTACAACAAAAAGGCTTCAAGTCCCAACTCGCAGAACACGCAGTGATTCGAACAGCACGAACCTGATTTCGATTCCCACAAAGTCATCTACAGAAACATCTCTAATAGAAGCAGTCAGTTGTTTCTAGAATCGTGGGAATCTTACAAAGAGAAAGGAAAAGCAGTCAACAGATCAAACCAACTCTAGTGCTCATACCGACACCTAACCTGAAATCACAATACCAACAACAACTAGCATCCTGCATGGGGTTGTCCAACAGGGAATTCCCAGGGTGCATTTCACTGGGTTTCCCCAAAGATTTCTCTATAAACACAGTATATGTAGCGCTGTCCTGCACCTCTCACCTCATTCGCCTGATGAAGACCGTAGCTGACGGTCGAAACGTCGCGAGTCATCATCGTGATACCGACCAGTGACCGTCCTTCATTTAAGATGAATATAAATTGCACTCTTTCACTACCTTTGAAATATATCCAGCCAGCACATTGGTTTTCTTTTGGTAAAAGGTTCAGCAAGCCACTGAAGTCTTCCACTGCATTTTCCTGTACCAATTGTCTCCGAAATTGCTCTTCATATCTTGTTCCATGGCCTCTTCTCGTTTGTTCACACGTCAGTCTACAGTTAGGTACACTCACTTAAATATTTAGGTATATTAAGTAAAAATGAAGTATCCTTGTTAGGCTTAGAAAACTTGTGTCTGAAGATCTCGCATTTTAAACAGTTTTCACCAGGATGCAAGACTGAAAAAACCCTGCTAAACAATAAGGTCATAACATTTTCTACCGATAATTAACAGTAACGAAATGGTGTAATAAGTAATAAAATCACAGCACAAACTAACAAGCAGACAGAAAAACAAGCGTCGCCACAGTGTGGTCGGTCACTGTCCTCGGGCCTTTGGCACGCCCCCTATCACGTGATCTAAGGCTTTCTTTTGTAGGCTTTGGCCACATGCAGTTAAACAACTGCAACACAAGGAGTGAAGTAGGTGCACTACGCCATGTTGTGACACATGTCACAACATGGCGTAGTGCACTGTATCTGGTCCAAGAACAGTGAACAATCTATGGTGAATGGGAGGACCACAGCCTATTGGCCACTTGACTCCTGTCATATGCTGGGCTATGGATGGTGTATAGGTTTAAATAGACTGCCCTTGCGGATTGCGTGTTTGCAAACAATTTGATGTTTACAGTCAGACAATGCTTGCATCAACATGGCTTAACCCTTGTTCACAGTTCATGGCGTGGAGGAGGGGGGGTGGAGTTGAAGTATAGGGGAAAAGTGACACCACCTTCTCTTAGGGTTTTGCATGGATTTTTACTTGGCAAAGTCCATTTCTTCTTCCTCTTTAATCTCCTTGCTTTTTCCAAGCCCGTGCTAGCATTGCTTTCGTCGGCCTCTTCATCTCATGTCTGGCTTCGTTTCCTCTGTTCGTTCAGCTCAGTCCATTGTTTCCTATCCCACTTCGGGTTTCTTTGTCTCTCTCCTTTCTAGACACTCCACAATCTTCTTCATGAGTACTCTTTTTAAGAAGAGTTCTCCTTTGGGTCCTTCAAAATATTTCTCGTCCTCTATGTCTTGCACTTTTGCTCCCCAATCCGAGTTCTAGCCTTTACTCTTGCGAGGTATTTTCTGTATCTTATTTCATCCTCTGTCTCCTCGGGCATTTTGGTTTCACTGGCATTTGTGGGATTCGTTATGGTTTGTGTTCTTCTTTCTCCTTCTCTACATTTTGTTCCGTTCTTTGCTTTTCACTTCCGTTATTTCCTTTCGGTTCTACTTCCTTCCGATTTCCAGCTTCTTGCTCTTGAGTTTTTGCTGTAATTTTTGCCAAAGTTTTGTGTATGCAATCCGATATTATGTGCTCATCTGCCCCACACTGCAAACACTTGCTCTTGTACTCTTTCTCTGTGTGACCCTCTTGGTGACAGTTGGAACATCTCTTTATGTTGCAGTCCAGTGTGGAGTGACCTTGTTTGCCACATTTTTTGCACGTCTTAGCCATTCCTCTATAATAAATTCCCACATTAAACTGCCCAATTCGTACATAGTTAGGTATTTGTTTTTCCATTTTGATCTTCATTATTCTGCGTTTGGTCTGAATGTGGCTAATATTCTGCTCTGCATGACATTCACGTATTATGTCTCCTTGGATTTGTGCCGGAAACATTCTTTGATCATTTCTCCTAGCATTTGCAGTGGCAGTCTGTCCAATAGTACCGTTTGCACACGTTTCTACGAATTCGAGGATTATTCCGTATTCTTGAAATATATTAGCCCTTACCATTAGGTTTTCCCCCTCACTTGCTGTTGACATCGTTACTTCCAGCATCTTTGGGGCAGCCGACCTGCAAACTTTCACTTTTTCCAGTACAGTAATTCCAGCAGTCTTTCACTGATTACTTGAAGGACATATTTTGTCGTTATACTTCCATCGTGCTTGCACCCCACGCTCTCTTTTTTTCTCTTATTCTCCTTCCGACTTGCTCATATACCAGTAACTGGGTCCCCTCCATTTCAATTTCCAATACTACGGCTGAGTAACAACTAAGACACGGCTCTCTCACGTCCTTACTGTACGAGGTCCAGACGACTTCTGCCCTTTCCTGGCTGTAAAACAGTCGTGGTTCCACCAAAATTTAAGTGATCGAGGTAAATGCGTCGAAGTGCGTGGTACAAAAGATGCAGCTGCTTGGAGAATACAAGAAGTCACCTGGTCCACTGCTTGATCAATGGCTGGAATCTGAAGCGTGTCGTTTTTCATCGTAACTAAGGTGGCAAAACGATTCTAATTGGCACAATCAACTTTCCACCGCGGCAAGCTGGTAAACTCGCTGCCAGTAATGGAAGATGTCATTAAAACGGGAAAGTGGTCACTCCCCAAAGACTCGGAAAGGCGATACCACAACCACAGGGGGTACTGTGACAGAGAGCAAAAAGACAGATCCAAAGCAATGAATAACCGCGTCGAGCATGAAAATACGTATCCTCACCAGTATTCACCTGGGACAAGTCGAGATCTGTGAGCAAACTCTCGACAACTCCACCCCTGCTTTTGGTAGATGAGCTTCCCCAACGAGTGTTGTGACCGTTAAAATCTCCAAGCAGCAGAAACGGTTGCTGAAGATGAGACACTATATCGTTTAAAGTGGAAGAGGCCACTCGGTTTTCTGGTGGCAGATAAACATAGCAAACCGTGGGCATATGGCCGACAAAAATACTCACATTAACAGCCAGTAACGGCGTCTGAAGCGTTAGTACTATGGATGGCACGTGTAGGGAGACGAGAAGAGTAACGCCTCCCCGAGACCCAGACAAGTCGTTGTCCGTGCGATAAAGACCATAGTGACGCATCACTGTTTTCTGTAGAGCAACATACACAGGAGAATGCGTGTACAATAGCCGTTTAAGATCATCGACGTTGGCACGTAAACCACGACAGTTCCATTGTAGTAGACACTGGGAATGTAGGAGGCGGCTTAGCTTTAGTACTCTCTCGTTTGGAAGGTTGTTTCAAAGCATCAGGAAGAGGGGCTGTATCGCACGTGGAGAGCTCACTAAATGAATTTGATAGTTTGATGCCACATTGAAGAACGGCTCCAGAATAAAGTTTCTTCAGGAGCTTCTTGGAACCCTTTGGTTTCACCTTAGTGGACTTTGTTGCAGAAGAAGTTGCAGTAGGCTTCAGTGGTGGTGAAGCCTGAGTCGTACAGGAAGCCTTGGAAGATTTCCTACGCGCAGATGACGTAGCAACACTGGAAGGTGAAAAAACCGGTAACACATACGATGGGGGAAAGCTGAGCGAAGTTTGAACCTCTGTCGACTTGAAGATGCGAGTAACCGCCGCGTACGACGCGCGGAGTGGGGGAAGGTGTGCAGGCGACACGAGCTTTTTTTGGCGTCGGCGTACGAGAGATGTTCTGTAACCTTCACTTGCTGAATCTCTTCCTGACACTTGGGGCATGTTTAAGAATATGCAGGGTGGTCACCCTGACAATCAAAACAGCAAGTGTGTGAAGGACAACCATTCTCGTGCGCAGGACGGCCGCAACGACGGCAAGTCGCAACTTCACGGCACGATGTCTGTCCATGACCAAAACGCTGGCGTTTAAAGCAGCGTAGCGGACTGGGACATACGGCCGAACGGAACAGGAGAGGTACCCAGCTCTGAGGAAAGATGGTAACGCTGGTGTATTAAAGGTCAAAATAACATGCTTAGTCGACACAGACTGTCCAACTCTACACATATATATACATCTGACTGCCATAACCCATTGTTCAGAGAGCTCTGTAAGTAGTTCCTCCTCGGAGCATTCAGAAGATCTACTTCCAAAATCAGTCCTTGGGAGGAATTCAGAGATGCATGTGGAGTTACTATGATCGGCAGGTTGGCGAAAGTGGTATATTTCAAGGGAAATGGCTTGAAATCATCCGATCGTAACTTTTTGATAGATTTAGGTATACCGAACAGAGAATATATACCCTTCGAAATGACGAAAGGTAACAATTTGGAGAATCCAGTGTCTGATGAATGGAAGATCAGGAACGAAGGTGCAATGCAATCAGTAGCAGGAGGCGAAGAAACAGAGCATTCGAGTTCGAGCCTGTTTTGAGGACCCGCTCCATGAAGAATTTAATTTTTTCCATAGTGAAGAGAAGATTCGGCTTCCGGCAGCCCCAACCACTACCGAGCCCTACAAGGGGGCGTGCAATCACGTTAGAGCTAACCAGGAGCTATACCATCACGAGTGGGACGACAAGAAGGCTAATCAGCCTGGGCGCAAACAATCAGTTGACCCTAGAGGGGGGGGGGGACAAGGAGGAACCCGCCGTCTTGCCGATTGCGACAGTCCGGGCCGAAACTAAAGTTCCCGTCTAGCTGAAACCGGGGGCAAGGCAATGTATATTGGGTACAGTACCTCGCACCTCAATTACCAGGATCCGCATTACCAGTGACACGGGTAACTGCACACAGCAAACATGCAGTCACGTTAAGGGCGAAGATAGAAACCCTCGAAACGTAGGGTATAACCGTGTGGACCGCTAACCCTGGAAGAAAAACTAAATTATAACACAAGATACGATGGGGCAAGCAAACCAGGAACAAGAACCAAAAGGTAAATGGTGGACGTAAAATAACAAATTGGTAACAGAAAGCAGATAAACTGAACTAAACCAAAAGTCAGGACGAAGAAACATCACAGAAACAAAACCGGCAGGCAAAGGAAGAACTAAACTGCAACACATGCAGCTTAAACACCTGGAGGACGCCACGACCTTCCTCGTACTTACCAAAAGGGTAAGCCCCTCAGAGTGCCAAGGTCTAAATCCGACATATGGTGATGTATGTGTCTGCTGTCGCTCATTCCATCACGAATGGCTACCAGTCTCCAGACATTACACCTTGGAATTTTGGTTATGGCGCTACTTGAAGTCACAGGTGTACAGAGGTCGGCCGATGTCACTGGCCATGCTAAAAGGAGCTATATGACAGCAATTACAGTTGAAACCCTCTGATGCTGTACAAAGTGTCGTGCCACGTCTGACTGCCGTCACGCTGAACATTTGTAATCATAACTGCGTTGTGAACTGTGCTGCGTTACAGTACAAACTACTGACACAACTAAAGCGCCACCTTTCGGTGATAAATATTAATATCCCAGCAATAAAATTTTTCGTTATTTAAAAAAAAAACTACGTCTTTCTGTGAAAACTGCATCTTACTACTGTTTATACTTTTGGAAACACTGGATTTTTACTATTTCTTACTTTTGGATCATCTGGTGTATACACTAACAGGGCGAAATATTACGTACACCTTGCGCAGAACACGCAAATGACCAGTACCGAAGCAAAGGTACAGTTGCGGACCTGCCCTTATTCTTCTATAAATAGCAGGGTGGCGTACCCGTTGGGAGATAGCAGGCAGCCTGAAAGAACGAACAAATTTTGAATGATTTTTTTTTACCCTTCCGGTTACGATGCAGCTGTTTTGGAGGTTTTGCAGCAGACAGGGGGTGAACAGCAAATGCCGGAGCTGGAGAAGACTTGTGGGAAGACTTCGGATGCGGAGTAGACTGAGAGGACTTCAAAACAGAGCCAGAAGATGGGAAGACCGGCAAGACACAAAGGGGGGGGGGGGAGCTCAGAGCAGTTCGAACCTCTGTGGACTTGTATCTACAAGTAACCGCCGCGTAGGAACTAAGGGCCGGTAGGGGCAACACAAGTTTCGCTTCGGCATAAGAAAAATGCGCAACTATTCATCTGCTGTATATGTTGTTCTTCTTGCCATTGGGGCACGCCCGCGAGAAGAGTGACCGTCCCAGAACTTAGTGCAACAAGCGGGAGTAGAACACTTATTCTCCTGTGTAGCAAGTCCGCAACGAGAGCACGTCGCAGCTCCTCGGCAAAGGATCCCCCCCATGGCCAAAACGCTGGCACGAAGCAACGAAGAGAATTAGGAACATATGGCAGAACGGGACAGATATATCCAGCTTTGAATGTCAGACGGAAGCATAGACGTGTTAAAAGTTAAGATGGCACGCTTGGCATAAACAGTTTGACCGTCTCTACGCAAAGAAATACGGCGCACAGCCGTTAATCCTTCGACAGAAAGCTCTGAAGGAAGTTCCTCGTGATAAACGTGCGGAAGATCGGTGTCCACTATCACGCCAAGTGAGGTGTTCAGAATATCGTGATGAGTAACACTGACGGGCATGTTGGCGAAAGACGTACAGTTCAATAGCGTAGCAGACTTGGAAAGAAGCTGCTTCCACTCGCAAGTCACCCGACCGTAACCTCGTGACCGAGTTCGGTGTGCCAGCGATTGGATAAAACTTTCGAAACGAGAAACCGTGAGAATTTCGAAAACGTATGGTCAATAGAATGGAGAATAATGTAGGATCACGTAGTTGAAACAGGAACAGCAGATGTCGAAAATAAAGCAGAGCATTCGGTTCGGGCCCCCTTCGAGGACCCGCTCGCAGAAGTACCCATAAAGAGAAAAATTCGACACCCGACGGCCCCCCGCCCACCATGGAGCCCAACCAGGGGACGTACAATGACACCACAGTAAGTCAGGTGCAATACCCAATCAAACGGGAACATTAATTTGGCTGACCTCTGGAGGGGCACTCGAAGTGACCCCCTTCCCCGTCTAGGCGATTGCTACAAGCCTTGGGATAACACAAAAAAGTTGAGGTAACAACAAAAAAGAAAAGAAACGACAGGGGAGTGGAAACGAAAGAACGGAAGTGTAAAGGAAAAGGTAAGAGGCCGTTGCAAGGAAAAGGAAGAATACGACGCCCAGCTCAAAGTAATGGGACGTCACTCTCCTACTTGCGTAAGACACAAGGCACTTGAGATTGCGTTCAGTTGGAAGTTCGTTCCTCTGACTGATGATGTATGTCATTAAGCGCGTAATCAACATTAGTAGTGAGAGAATGACAGTTCTGCCCCAGACGAGAACATAGAAGTCTATGTAAACGCTCCTTCCAAAGCCAGTGGATCCCTTCCTGAAACTCCGCCGAACTCTTTCCAGCTTGGACGTAATCTCCTTGTCGATGTAACAGAGTACAACTGGCATCTCAGTGTCCACATTCAGCAATTCTACGCAGAAGACGGCATTCTCACGCCGAGAAAAAAAAGGATTGACTCTCTCTCCTCATGATTGGGAATGCCTCATACAGACCCTTATGGACTTTAAAGTAGATGACCACTGTGCTATAGTGATTGTGCAATAAGAACTTCTAGTGTACCGCATTGGTGGCAACGACCGTGTTGATGCTGTGTTTTTCCAGCAACTCTATCAATCGTGCGATGGACTCTTCAATATGGCCAACTCCAGCTTAAAATTGTCTTTGGGTCAATTTGCGGCGCTGCTCAATGTGTGTGATCAAGTGAGGGAAACCTACAAAGCAACTTTTTGGTGTAATATTCGGACAGCATGTGCATATGGAATTCGTTCTATGAGACTCAACAACAGAACGACACAATCCTGGCGAATGTAAGTCTAAACTCACTTTAATTTTAATTGAGGTTCTTAAAACTTTTGTTATAGAGAAGTTAAGACATTCGTGTAGCAAGTTGCGGTTGCGATGAATTCACAGAAAACCACCTGGGACATACAAGTTCCACGTTTCAAAAACTTTAAAAGCACTTGAATCGTGCCCTATCTAATGTTAACATCCGAAAGTTAGCCTCTGCATTTGTTTGGCGCAGCGAGAAGTATTACAACTGCTTGGACAATGAATTTCATGTAACATTCATAGCATAGAGACAATTCAAAAATGTTACGATGATCTCGTTCGCGATGAAATAATCTATTGTTTGTAAATATTTTTGAGAATTTTCTATTTGAAATGTAAATAAATATATGGTATTGTGAAAATCTATTTCTTATTCCTGGGTTAAGCACTTAACACTACACATATTTTTGAAATGTTTGCACATTACTTATTTCTTTTAGATTTTTTTTGAGGTGTACATATATGTTATGTCTTTTTAGATGTTGTTACTCATTTGTAGTTTAAGTTTTGCTGATGTTAACATTTCATGAGTGTAAGCATTAACTTTGAGAATTTACGGTTCAATTTGTTGTAATGGATTAGATCAAGTTGATGTGTCACAAACCGGGGCTCCCAGGAAGCTTCGGTGGTATAAATGTTTTATCGCGTGCTGTACAACTCAAAGTACCGATGAAGAAGAATCGGGAATATTCGCAAACTCAACCGGCTTATACTCTGCGCAAACCCATTAGTCGAAACTTTTTACGAAATAGTGTAATGGTATCAGGAATGACCATTCAGTTCCAAGCAGATCTTGTTGACTTAACCGAATTAAAGAAATAATGATTATCACTATTTTTAACATGTACTGATATGTTTCCAAGTATGCATGGGTCGTAGCACTAAAAGATAAAAGGGACAAACATTAGTTCATGCGTTTGAAAGTATCTTCCAAGAATGTTTACCGAAAAAACTTCAGACAGATAAAAGAATAGATTTTTTTGAATAAACATGTTCAACAGTTTTTAAAGTCACAAGAACTTCACTTTTTCACAACACACAATTTTGTTAAAGCATCAGTTGTCGAACGCTTTAATAGGACATTCAAATCAAACATGTGGAAATATTTCACAAGTCAGAACACTTACAAATATATTGATATTCTCGATCAGTTGGTGTATAGTGATAATCATACATATCATAAATCCATAAAAATGTCTCCTGTCCAAGTGACTGCAAAAAATGAAGAATCAGTATGGGTGAACTTATATGGTTACATGACAAAAACCAGACCCAAGTATAAGTTTAAGGTGGGAGATATTGTGAGAATATCAAAAGCGAAGAAAACACTTGAGAAGGGTTACGAGACTACTTGGTCGGAAGAATTGTTTGTTATAACAGAACGCTTACCCACTCCACGCGTCACCTTCAAATTAAAAGACTTGTTACATGAAAACACAGAAGGTTCGTTTTACACAGAACTTCAGAAAGTTGAAGTGATTTTTATCCACTCCATAGTGATAAAGGAACGCAGACGAAAGGGTCAGGTGGAATATTTCCTTAGCTTTAGAGGATAACCGGACAAATTTAATACTTGGATTCCATCTCGCGATCTTATAAAACACAACAACACGGATCAGAGTGCTTAGTTCATGAGTTTCTACGTGTCACTGCCTTCAGATAGCTCTATGCGATTTTTCCCAAAGAATACATTATCCCATTTTGTCACTCAACTGGCAAATTCGATTGAACTTAATGGCTTATGGGAAGTCGGTTAAACGAGCTGATGTATCCGCACAGTTCTGATAACGTTGCAAATGGTTTGAACACTTTTAAATACGATCTTGGAAATGGTGTTTTGAAAAAAGGTCGTGTCCCCAATGGATTTTATGAAACAACGCAGGACCTCATTAAGGCCGTTACTTCAAATTCTCAAGATAAAAGTGCAAATAATTCCAACAATTATTTTGTTAAAAGAGTAAAAAAAAGCGAGTAAAAATTAATTTAAAACATAAACATCGTCTCATATTACATAGTGGTATAGCAGAAAACTTGGGCTTTTAATCCAGGCGAAATTTCTGATACTATCGTTGACAGTCCATTCATACAAGATCCGTTTTAGGTTATTATCATTTATTATTTGTGTATACAGACATTATTGAACAGCAAACAGTAGGCGACATACATGCCCCACTCTTAAGAATTGTTAAAGTAGAAGGAAAAAATGGCGAGATTGTTCGAGTCGGATTTGACAGACCTCATTATGTTCTGCCCCTCGCGTAAGTTTTGATAACATCGAAATCTATTTAAGAACCAGCACCGGTAAGCCTGTCTCATTTTAACGTGAGAAGCTGATTGTGAAACTACTTTCGTCTCATGCATCTCTAATCATGCCCTATACTTATCTCAAATCCTTTGAGAATTATTATGTGGATCAAGTTGGAAATGGATTTTATCATGGTGTTCCTTTGGAAAAAGTTTACGGACTTGGTGGATTGTTCCGTTCATTGTGGCGGGCAGTTGTACCGCTAATACAAAAAGGAGCGGAAGCGGTCGGACGACAAGTTCTACGTTCTGGTGTGGATCTTGCCAGTGACGTCATTCACGGGAAAAATTTTCAAGCAGCAGCTAAAGAACGAGCAAAAGAGGCCAGAAAGTCATTAACAGAAAAAGCAAGCAATAAAATCAAGAAAATGCTAGGCGGTGGAAAGGCTATAAAGATGAAAAGACGTGTAAATCGAGTCATTCAGACAAAAGCGAGAAAGCTGTCAAGACGTAATAAAG
>JJRW01S0048259.1:6756-20887 GCA_001188405.1 Loxosceles reclusa
TGATCTGGATTTGGGGGTCTTCAAGCCTTGGTCGTTTAGTGCTTTCAATAAAAGCCGAAATTCCTTTGCATGTGGCTGATTTAAATTTCACAGGTTTATTCCCATGATTATGAAGATAATGTGCTTTCAGGTTTTTATGCAATAAAGTTTCCCCACAATCAAAACAACTCACTTTATCAACGTATTTTGACATCCTACAAATTTAAGCTCTATCAAATTCGGAAGTTCTGATCCTAGTCATGTGGACGACTCAATCACAGAGAACAGGTTGCACATGCTATCTGTTGTACCAACAACCGACTCCAGGAGGGATGCGAGGAATGCTCGGATTATCTATGTAATGGGAGAAAGGTAGAAACCGGAAAAAGCAAACGTTTTGCAATCGGTACTATTTTCCACACCGATTGGGCGTTGGAGATTTTCTTTCGTACGACGGTGCTTGTGAATTTTCTATTTCTTTTTCATTCTGAATAAAAAATTAAAAAATCTTTTTTCCCCTAATTAAAAAATAATCTGCAGATGTTCTGTAGAGTCTGTGATGTACGTAGCCGCGTTTCATTGTTTCTGCTTCCGGGCATGGCAGTATGGCATCCTCCATGACCTTGAATGAATGGGACTCTGTGGAAACTTACCAACTTTTATTTAAAACGTTCTAGCATCTCCAACTTTCCAGGTCCATATAAGTAACACAATTTCATGCAATTTATCTTAAGAAGAAGGCGTACCTCAAGGTTTTATAATAAGTGTTACACTTTTTGTAATCAACTTGAATGGCATTTTGTCAAATCCTCGTCCAGGTATTTAATGCCCCGTTTTTGTTGATGACTTGCAGATTTCCTACAGCTCTGCGAATATGCAACTCTTGCAACATGGACTTCAACTATCACTGAAGAGAATCCTTCAGTCGGTGAAAAATAATGGCTTCAGATTTTCCACTGAGAAAAGGGTCTGCATGTATTTCTGCCATAGACGAGGTTTAGTCCTGAACCAAATTTATATCTGAATTCTGAGCCTATTCCAGTTATGCCTGAATTCTTGGTTACAATGCCTGAATTCTTGTTAACAAAGTTATGCCTAAATTCTTGGTATCGCCTTCAGCCAATCTCACTTTTGCTGCCCATATACGACAACTGAAAGTGAAGTGTATGAAGGTGCTTCACATCATTAAGCTTTTTTCATCTATCAAGTGGGGAGCTGATTGCGCTCTGTTTCTGTACTGATGCTTTCCAAACCATCCCTGTTCAAAGCTTGTACATGAAGCTAATGAGCCATCCCTTCTACTGCAATGTCAGCAACTCAGCCTTCAGTATTACTCCAAGTTAAAATCTCACAATAATCACCCACTCTGGAGTTGAGTGTTTCAACCCACTTATACCCATCTCTTTCATGCATGGCCATCTTGCATCTCAAGCTTTGTAATCCAAATGCAATCAATTCTGAGTAAGCTTGGTGTTGACATCGGAACTGTAGCAAGTTCTGCATCAATTCATTGCCACTTTGGGAGAGGATCTTTCCATTCGTGTGTCTCGATCTGTGCAAGTACGTTAAATGTAGTACACATAATGCTCGGTATGTACAGTGCTTCCGGGAACACTGAGTCGCATTTGCTGTTCATATTCCCATATACACTGATGGGTCAAAATCTGATGGGTGTGTTGGTTCAGCGATGCTTTGCCATGATGTTACACCCACTAATAGACTGCCTTCTGAAGCACCCATCTTTACAGCTGAGCTATATTCCATATCCTTTGCACTTGAGTGCATACATCGTTCTTCTCTGAGGAAGTGCTTTACCTACTCCGATTCACTTAGTGCTTTGCAATTCATTTCTTCCCTACAGTCAACTTGTCATTCTTGTTTGTCCCACATACATGCCACCATGAACAATTTATTATCACAAAGGTTTGACACCTGTTTTTATGTGATTCTGGGACACGTTGGAATGTCTGGAAACGAAGCAGCAGATCGAGCGGCAAAGTCTGCTTCTTCGGCTAGCTCTCTGCAGATGCCCGTATCATACACTGACCTGAAACCTATCATCGGAGCTCGTATTCGAACTATCTGACACAATGTTTGGGACTCTCAAACTGCTAACAAGTTGCATGCAGTGAAGCCTGTCCTGCGTGACTGGCCTTATAGCTCTTCACCCCAAGAGGATGTTTTTACTCACTTACCTCTGTATTGGACACACCTGACTCACTCGTGTATAGCTCCTGCAAGGTGAGAATGCACCTCCTTGTCCAAATTGTCATTCTACTAACAGTAAATCAGATATTTATTGAACGTCCGACTTTTAATCATCTCTGATCCACAATTTTTAACAGTCGTAATTTCAATATTTCAAGCATGTTGGGTTCAACATGTGATTTTGCCTTGTTGAAATAATTCTTGTGCTCCATCAATATATATATATATGTCATGAAATATGGAATTCTGCTTCTAACCTTTATCTTCTTAGTATTTCAGTGATTTGGTCTTTCTTTGCCTTAATGTTTTATTGTTTGATCACTTTCTAAAAAATAAATTCATTGTTTAAATTTTATATGTTTTAATCATAAAAGTTTTTTTTAGTCAATTAAGCAATAATCAATAATCAGTGAGTCCTCGATTTTATTATTGTTCCCTTGATCCTCTAATCGTTAAATTTCTTGGTGACTGTCCATTTTGAATCTACCTTTTATTTGGCACAGCAAAACCTTTGCAAGTTTTTGTGCCATAAAAATTTTAATCAACTAACCAAACCAGATCCTTCCAATAGAATCTCTTCAATTAGTTTACTACTCTTGCACACTGCCATTTGGCCTAGATGAAGTGTTGGGAAGTACTTATAATTCAAGCACCCAACTGTTATTTGCTGCTCAAGAACATGTTCTAACAGCAGCAAAAGCTGCATATTGGTACATACAGACTCTACAAGTTTTGTACTAGCCTTACAAGTGCATGATATATGCATCCTTGGTGAAGCAGCGTGCAAAGGAAGTTCCTGCCCCACTCTTCCAACATGTCATGATCAACTGCATATGTGTGCTAAATCTCATGAAAAAGAAAGCTGAAAACATGACATTTGATGTAACCATGTATTAAAAAAAAATCAGTTATGTCAGGTTAGCATGGAAGCTGTGCTGTGAGGGGGGAAAAATAATAATCTGGATCGGCATGTCCCATCCAGTAACTAAGAAGTTCAACATTAAGGACATGAATCTCCCTATGAAAATGTACAGAGCCCCATCTTGTTGAAAAAAATGAAGTCCTTGTTATTTTCCTGTAATTGTGACATTATCCACAGTTGCAGCATGTCTTGATACACTTTACCCATAATAGTTCACCCCCCCCCAAAAAAAATGGTGCATATACTGTTGATGACAAAATACTTTTACTTTAGGGGAATCATGGGTGTGTTGCACTACTTCATGAGGGGTTTTCTTTACCCCAGATATTGTGATGGTTCACCTAGCAGATACATGAAATGTCTCCTAATCACTAAAAATCACTTTCTCAGCAAAACCATTTTGCTGTAGTGTGTTCTGTAGCCTTCCTTAGAAATCTGCATAGGACTGCAAATGACAGTTGTGATCATGATTACTTGGCCTGCAACAGCTGCACCCATTATCGTTTCACATGAAGATGTTTGCATGGAATACTGCACGTAGTGGGCTGCAATGTCTGCAACTCCTGACTCATGCATCATGTTGACTTGACATTGTTGGTCTCCTGGCAAATGTTTCACACACAATGTCAAGTCTCAGCTGGCAGCCCCAATTAGCCTTTTTCTGTTGCTTAATAATCTATTTTTTTTCACTCAGTTATGTTCAGCAAGGACAGAAACCAAAGACCTGTTTGCTCTAATGAGTCACTGAACTGAACTATAAATTAAATTGCCCATGCCTTGCTCAGAATTTGAACATTAGCACTTGCACTTTAAGATGTTGATGCCAAGATCTTGTAGAATTGTCATAACTACTTGCATCAAACTGAAAATAGGGATAAATTTTACAAAATGCTATACTGGTTGAGCTTCAGACACGTAGCAAATAATTAAACACAACTGATCAATATGTGTAAGGTCTGGTGTCAATCTCTGGGGTCAGCAACAGAGTCTTCCTGACTGGGGAGTAGCGTCGCTAGGTAGCCTGAGCTGAGCCTACCTAGCATTCTTCCTTTTCTTGCAACGGCCCCTTTCCTATTTTCTCTTCTTTTCTTTCCTCTTCACTCTTTTTTTTACTATATTTTATTTTTCTCTTCTTTTCCATCCAAAGGTTTAGCATCCATGTAGCTGTGACCTGTGTGGTGGAGGGGTTATTAGGTCAGAAAAGAATGACCAGGGTTAGTCATTGACAAAGGTTTTTGTCACTGGTCTGAAGCTACAAATAGGATGATAACGTGAAAACGTAATCAGCCAAGAGTCGCGACGTTTCGACTATCACCTATGGCCTTCATCAAGCGAATGAGGAAGATGGTGTTGTACGACAGTATTTATACTATAATCTTCGAAAAACCCAGATGGCTTTTGGAATTCCCAGGTTACGGGGAAACCCGTGATGGTGGATCGGAAGCTTTAGATGGGTTTGCTCGCGTCAGGTGGCGGTACGAGCTTGGCAACTGGTTGGAATGGTTTGTTGCCTTGTCCCTTATCTTGTAAGTCTCCCAAGATTCAAGAAACAGGCGACTGCTTCTGTTGGAGACATTCTTATACGGTAGTTTCAAGGAGTCGAAATCGGGTTCATGTTGCTCCGTGACTGCATGTTCAGCGAGTAAGGATTTAAAATCCCTATGCTGGACAGCACAGGCGTGTTCTTTAAGGCGAACCGAAATTGGTCTTTTAGTTTCACCTGTGTATATTTTGTCGCAGTCCTTGCACGGTATTTGGTAAACCACACCTGTTGATTCCTCACTCGGAACCGGGTCTTTCACATGCACCAAAGCATCGCGAAGTGTGGAGCATGGTTTATAGTAGGCTTTAATGCCAGCCTGCCGGAGTATCCGTGATATCGTTTCCAATATCCTTTCAACACACGGCAAGGTGACAGTTGCCTTGACTTCACCCTCCACTCTCCGAGGCCCAGTGGTGCCAGAAGACCAACGATTCCGATTGACGAATCGCCTTGGGTAACCATTTTGTTGTAGAATCTTGTTGACGTGTCGTGTCTCCTGGGTTTTGGACTCTGTGTCGCTGCAGTGTGACTCAACTCGACGCTGGAGGGATTTTACTACCGATGCTTTATGACACGTAGGATGGTGAGAGTGGAAATCTAGGTACCTGTCTGTGTGGGTAGGTTTTCGGTGAATACTAGTGGAAAGACTTCCATCAGTCATTCATGGAATTTTTTGACACATACGTCCAGGAATGGTAAACAACCATCTTCCTCAATTTCCAGTGTAAACTGGATATTTGGATCGAAGCTGTTCAAGTGGTTGTGGAATCCCGAAATTTGTGAAGATGGTAGGATCACAAATGTGTCATCAACGTAGCGTTTCCACGTTTTGATGTTGAAGTGGTTGGTGTCGAGCATTTTCCGTTCAAATTCTTCCATGCATAAGTTGGCGACAACACTTGATACCGGTGAGCCCATTGCTGTACTATGGATTTGGCGATAGATGGTATCATGAAACACAAAGTTCGTTTCGCCGAGACAGAAATCTAAGAGCTCACAAATCTCTTCTGCACTCAGGTCGGTTCTCTGTTGCAATGTGTCGTCCTCCCGAAGTCGGCCCAATGCGGTCGAGACAGCAAGAGGCGTGGGGATACAAGTGAAAAGTGACTTAACGTCAAAAGACACCATTTGTTCCCCGTCGCTGATCCTGAGTCCCTGGACGCAATGAACAAACTCCTGGGCGGTAGAAACAGTGCAGTCAGATAAGCCAACCAGAGGGGAAAGGATTGATGCTAGTTGTTTAGATAGTTCATACGTTGGGGAACTGCAGAAGCTCACGATGGGACGGAATAGTATTTCCGCTTTATGAATCTTTGGGAGACCATAAAAAGAGGTATCACTCCAGATGTACATCGCAGTAGGTCGTAAAGTCTGCGGTTAAGCTTCTTTCTAGCATGAAGCTTTGAAAGTAGTCCATTCATCTTTCTCTGGGTGGCAGAAGTTGGATCCGTAGTAAGCACGGTGTAAGTGCTGTTATCAGAGAACAAATCTAGAGCCTTTTCTCTGTATTTCTCCCTATCCATTACTACGGTTGTGCGTCCTTTATCTGCTGGGAGAATCACAATGTCCTTAGCATTGCGAAGCGTGCATAGTGCTGTTCTCTCTGTCCCATCATGAGCTTCTGCGGTTCCCCAACGTATGAGCTATCTAAACACCTAGCATCAGTCCTTTCCCCTCTGGTTGGCTTATCTGACTGCACTGTTTCTACCACCCAGGAGTTTGTTCATTGCGTCCAGGGACTCAGGATCAGCGACAGGGAACAAATGGTGTCTTTTGACGTTAAGTCACTTTTCACTTGTATCCCCACGCCTCTTGCTGTCTCGACCGCATTGGGCCGACTTCGGGAGGACGACACTTGCAACAGAGAACCGACCTGAGTGCGGAAGAGATTTGTGAGCTATTAGATTTTTGTCTTGGCGAAACGAACTTCGTGTTCCATGATACCATCTATCGCCAAATCCATGGTACAGCAATGGGCTCACCGGTATCAAGTGTTGTCGCCAACTTATGCATGGAGGAATTTGAACGGAAAATGCTCGACACTGACCACTTCAACATCAAAACGTGGAAACGCTACGTTGATGACACATTTGTGATCCTACCATCTTCACAAATTTCGGGATTCCACAACCACTTGAACAGCTTCGATCCAAATATCCAGTTTACACTGGAAATTGAGGAAGATGGTTGTTTACCATTCCTGGACGTATGTGTCAAAAGAATGACTGATGGAAGTCTTTCCACTAGTATTCACCGAAAACCTACCCACACGGACAGGTACCTAGATTTCCACTCTCACCATCCCACGTGTCATAAAGCATCGGTAGTAAAATCCCTCCAGCGTCGAGTTGAGTCACACTGCAGCGACACAGAGTCCAAAACCCAGGAGACACGACACCTCAACAAGATTCTAAAACAAAATGATTACCCAAGGCGATATCGTCAATCGGAATCATTGGTCTTCTGGCACCACTGGGCCTCGGAGAGTGGAGGGTGAAATCAAGGCAACTGTCACCCTGTCGTATGTTGAAAGGATATTGGAAACGATATCACAGATACTCCGGCAGGCTGGCATTAAAGCCTGCTATAAACCATGCTCCACACTTCGCGACACTTTGGTGCATGTGAAAGACCCGGTTCCGAGTGAGGAATCAACAGGTGTGGTTTACCAAATACCGTGCAAGGACTGCGACAAAATGTACACAGGCGAAACTAAAAGACCAATTTCGGTTCGCCTTAAAGAACACGCCCGTGCTGTCCAGCATAGGGATTTTAAATCCTTACTCGCTGAACACGCAGTCACAAAGCAACACGAACCCGATTTCGACTCCTTGAAACTACCGTATAAAAATGTCTCCAACAGAAGCAGTCGCCTGTTTCTTGAATCTTGGGAGACTTACAAGATAAGGGACAAGGCAACAAACCATTCCAACCAGTTGCCAAGCTCGTACCACCACCTGACGCGAGCAAACCCATCTAAAGCTTCCGATCCACCATCACGGGTTTCTCCGTAACCTGGGAATTCCAAAAGCCATCTGGGTTTTTCGAAGATTATAGTATAAATACTGTCGTACAACACCATCTTCCTCATTCGCTTGATGAAGGCCATAGGTGATAGTCGAAACGTCGTGACTCTTGGCTGATTACATTTTCACGTTATCATCCTATTTGTAGCTTCACCTTAGTGTAGTCGCATGTTTGCCGTGTGTGACGACCCATGTTGCTTGAAAAGGGGATCCTGGCAGTTGAGATGTGAGGTACTGTCCCCAATACACTGCTTTGGTCCTGACTTCATGCTAGACAGGTGTCTTGGTTATGTCCCGGGCTGAGGCAACCAACTAGACTGTGAGGAATTCTAGTACCCCTGGCTAGGGACAACCGATCATGCAGGTCCAGCAAGATTGGTCTTCTTGTTGGCCCAATTATGAGGGTATAGCTCCTAGTTAGCCCTGGCATGCTTGCACGTCCCCTTGTAGGGCTCCGTGGAGGATGGGGCTACTGGGAGCTGAACATCCTAACTAACATGCAAAACACAAATTTATCTTCTCAGGCCCTGAACCAAAAGCATTGTGGTAAATATCACTGAACAAGACCTCTTCCATCATTCCTCATACTACATTCAAATGATCCAGCATTACGTTCCATATCCGCCTTTGTTGTGTCAAAAGGTATTTATAGTTTATCCGGCACACACCAAAATCCATCAGGAAACTATGCCATGGAGACTTTCTGATAGAGACTGCATCAACAACACAATCAAAAGCCCTCCTCAAAAGCACCCAACTTGCAAACATCCCTATCACAGTCACTCCTCATACCACACACACCTCATGCGGAATAATTTCAGAATTTGATCTACTCCATGTTCCTGAAACTGAAATTCAAGCGATACTTGCATGCCAAAAGGTCACGGCAGTACGTCATATATCTATATGTAAGGATGGCCAATATGTTTCAACAAAACACCTCATTCTGACATTCGGAACTTTTACGTTACCAACTGATATTACTATTGGCTACCTGAAGTGTTCAGTGAGAGCATACATCCTGAATCCACTCCAATGCTTCAAGTGCCAACGCTTTGGTCATAATCAGGCTGCATGTCATGATTCTTCTACCTGTTCTAAATGTGGTCAAGCTACTCACGATGAAGACTGTTCTACTGCCGTTCGGTGTATCAACTGTCAAGGTGACTACCCAGCTTATTCATGCTCGTGTCCTCGGTGGAAATAAGAGCAGGAGATACAGAGAGTGCCTGAAGAACACACAAAATTGTTCATATACAGAAGCCAAAAAGCATTTAACATCTGCTCCATTACCAGGTTATTTAAAAAAAAAAATTTAATTTAAAAAAAATGCAGCAGCTGTCTGATCCATGGTTCCTGCAAGTACACAGATAAATGGCAGTTTCATTCCTTCTGTTTCAGTCACTTTTAATCAAACCTCCAAAATATTACATATTGCAAACAGAGTGACGCATGCAAACACCCAGGCATGGTTGCATGTCCCCTTGTAGGACTCCATGGTGGCTGTCGGGAGACAAAATTTCTCTGCTTGCAATATGGATTATCAAACTCGAGTGAGGACTCAAGGAGATCCTGAACTGAAAGATCTACACCTAATTCTACTGAACCTGAACCACTCCTGTACTTTTTCTTGCTTCATTTAAATGATTTGCCATTCCACTCTGTCTCCACTTATTACCTCCAAAGGGATTTATAGTTTAGCCGGTACACCAAAGTCTTAAAAAACTGTGTTCAGGAGATTTCCAGATTGAAACTGCTTCACTGCACAATCCAGGTTCCTCAAAAAGCACACAACTGGCAAATACACCAGTCATACCAACAAAACAATGCACCCAGACTAAACCTCCAACCACACAGTCTAGTCCCAAGAAGAATACTAATTCAACCGACACTCAAAAATGAAAAGTAAAGGATCCTCAAGAAAGATGTCCAAGCAAACAGATAAGATTAATTTCTGATGGTGCAATAATCTTAGAAGAACAACAGGATGACATCCCAGAAGACGACATGGATGTAGATAATTTCATCCTTGTAAAGTCTAAAAAAGTCACATTAAAACAAGAGCAACTACAAAATAAGCTGCCTCCTCCTACGTAATCAGTCATTGCATTACAGCATCTTACAGTGGAACTGTCATGGTTTTTGTGCCAACAAGGATGATCTCAAACAACTTAAAACATGAATTTTCCCCGGTGTGTTTTAGTTTACAAGAGACAGTTTTTAAGCCAACAGATGAGGTGAAAATAAGATGATACAGCATTCTTCGTTGCAATCATTCTTCATCTGAGGCGAGAGGTGTGTCATGCTGCTTGTTCCCCACCACATTCATTCATCTCCTCAAGTGCTTGGAACACCTTTACAGGCTGTAGTTGTTCATGTGCACTTATCGTCTTCTCTCACAATCTGTTCCTTGTAATTGCCTCTGAGTGATCAAGTTAATGTTACGCAACTGGTAGACCTCATTGAGCAATTACCAACACCGTTTTTTCTGCTTGGGGACTTCAATGCACATAGTCAGCATTGGGGTTGCTCTGATGTAAACAGTAGAGGGCGAGTGGTCGAGCATCTGTTAACAGATCTTGACTTATCCCTGCTGAATACAGGAGAGAACACTTATTTTCATGCTGCCACAAGAGCTTTCACTGCACTTGATCTGTCTTTCTTCACTTTATCAGAGTATCCTCTGTGGTCATAGTCAATCCATCTCAATCCAGTGGGAAGTGATCATTTCCCGATATTGTTGACGCAGTCTACTGCTGAGGTTTGCGATTCAAACGTGTACCCCCGTAGAAAATCAGCTGTGCCGACTGAGAATTGTATGCCTCATTGGTGAGCCTGACAAGAGGTATGATAAAAACTCAAAATATTGATCAAGCAGTGTCAAAAATTACATCTTCCATTCTCCAAGCAGCAAAGTCGTCCATACCTCGCACATCTGCGTAATTACCGAAATCTCTAAAACCATGATGGTGGAGCCACGAATGTACCACGGCCTACAAAGCACAAGGAAAAGATGGGATATTTTTTGCAGGCATCTGACCGCAGACAACATGCAGCGATTTCAGCAGGCTCGTGCAAATGCTCGCCATGTCTGCCGTCGCAGTCAACGGGAGTCATGGCAGAAATATGTATCCAGCATTACACCAACTGCAAATTTGAAAGAAATATGGAATAAAGTCCATAGAATCAGTGGACACTTCACTTCCCATCCCATATTTACGTTGCACACTTGTAGTGGAACCGTGTCAGATCTTCCTGGTATAGCAGATGTCTGGGTAGAAACCTTTCCTAAGATTTCCAGCACTACCAACTATAGTACCTCATTTTGGGAATCTAAATTGCATGCAAAACGTTCACCTTTATCCTTCAGGCCCCTTACGGCAGATGGTTACAATGGTGCATTCACACTTCTTCAGCTGAGGGTGGCTCTATCTTGATCGTGTGATTCAGCAGTAGGTCCCAATGATGTGTACAATGCCATACTTTGCTATTTACCACTCGAATCTCTCCACGTTTTTTCACAGACGTACAACCGTATATGGCTGGAACACAATTTTCCATCTTCATGATGACATGCTATTGTACTCCCATTCCCAAAACATGGAAAAGGTCCTCCTTCGCCTAACAACTATTGTCCAGTTGTGCTCACAAGCTGTTTATGCAAACTATTAGAATGAATGGTTAACTTCCGTCTTGTTCACTTTTTCGAATCATCCAGTCTTTTATCTCTGTTCCAAAATGGATTCAGGCAACTTAGATCAACTACAGTTTTATTTCTCTGGAAACGTCCAAGAGGTGTTTGTTGCATGCATCTTGTTTCAATTATCTTTGACCTGGAAAAAGCCTATGATGAAACATGCCTTGATCTCGCCGTTGACCAATCTCTCACTTTTGCTGCCCATATACGACAACTGAAAGTGAAGTGCATGAAGGCGCTTAACATTATAAAGTTCTTATCTTCCACCAGGTTGGGAGCTGATCACACCTCACTATTACACCTGCATCGATCTCTTATTTGATCCAAAATTGATTACGGTTGCATGATCTGTGGTTCAGCTAATCAGTCTCGCTTAAAGTTGCTTGATCTGGTGCATCGCTAGGCACTTCATTTGTGCACTGGTGCTTTCCGAACCTCCCCCATTTGGAGCTTGTACATGGAAACTAACAAGCCATTGCTTTCACTGCGACATCAGCAACTCAGCCTTCAATATTATTTCAAGTTAAAATCTCACAATACTCATCCACTATAGCATTGGGTGTTTCAACCGATTTACACTCATCTCTTTTGCTCAGGTCCTTCCTTCATAATAAGCTTTGGGATACGAATGCAATCGATTTTAGCTGAGCTGCGTATTGACATTGGAGTCATAATGAATTCTGCATTAGACTGATTGCCACCTCGGGAGAGGATATCTCCATCTGTGTGTCTCGATCTCTGCATGTATGTTAAATGTAGTACACTGAATGCCCAGTATGTGCAGTATTTCCTGGAGCACTGCCGCATTTCCCGACCATATTGCCATATACACTGATGGGTCAAAATCAGATGGGTATGTTGGATCCACGATGGTCTGTGGTGAAGTTACACTCACTGATAGACTGTCTCCTGAAGCATCCGTCTTTACGTACATTCCATATACCTTGCACTCGAGCACATATATCGTTCTTCTTTGAGGAAGTACTTTATCTACTCAAATTCCCTCAGTGCCTTGCAATACATTTCTTCACTGCAGTCAACTTGTCATCCTATTTTGTTCCACATGCCACCATGAGTAATTTATTATCACAAGGGTTTGACATCCATTTTTACTGGATTCCGGGGCACATTGAAATTACTAGAAACAAGGCAGCAGATTGAGCAGCAAAGTCTGCTTCTTTGGCTGGCTCTCTGCAGATTCCCATACCATACACCGACCTGAAACTTGTCATTCGAGCCCATATTCATACTATCTGGCAGAATGTATGGGACTCTCAAACTGCTAACAAGTTGCATGCTGTGAAGGCCATCGTACATGACTGGCCTTGTAGCCATTCATGCAGAGAGGATGTTTCACTGACTCGCCTCCATATTGGACACACCCAAATCACTCATCTATATCTCCTGATAGGTGAGAATCAACCTTCTTGTCCAAATTGCCATTCCGTTCTCACAGTAAATCACATATTGATTGAATGTCCTGCTTTTAATCATCTCCGTTCAACAATCTGCAACAATCATAGTTTGAATCTTTCAAGTATTTTGGGATCAACATGTAATTTTGATCTGCTTAAAGAGTTCTTGATTTTCATCAACATATATCATGAAATTTGAGATTATGCTTTTACGTAATCATCGGTCTTGATTTTGTAAAATTCCTGTTTATATGATCACTATCTTGATTCTGGAATTGATCATCTAATTCTTGATTGTAAAATTCTTGATTGTGTAACTGTTCCCTTGTTCCTCTAATTGATAGATTTTACCATAATCATCAGTTACCAATCAACCTTGTGTTTGGCACAGCATAACTCTTGCAGGTTCTTGTGCCATAAAAAATTTCAATGAACCAGGCATCAATCTTCCCTCAGGACTCACCTTTTAGTGAGTATGGGAAGTGGTGAGTATGGTGACATAGTGTCCCAGAATCACATAGTGTTCCTGTGATCACCTGCTGTTTGGCACAGCATATGGCCTTTACAAGCTTTTCTGCCATTAAACTTCACATAACCAACCAAGCAATTGGCATTGATCTGATGTCTGATCCCTCAGGGTTTAACCTTTTGGTAAGTATGGAGAGTGATGTAGCACCCCTGAGGTGCCCGAGCCATATAGTGTCCCATAATCACCTTGTGTTTGGCACAGCATGGCCTTTACAAGCCCTTGTGCCATTAAACTTCAAATAACCAACAAACTGGCATGAAATCTACAATAATCAAAAAAATAGTTAGCTGATAATACTTCATCAGTTATTGGTTTCAAAACTTTCTTCTCCATTACATCAGTGAATTGATCCACACAAGTTGATGATTTTAGATAACTAACAATTCCTTTACCCAGATTTCCATATTTTTCTTAATGGCTAAATAGAATAGGATCAAATTGAGCAATAATTTCTAAACACACCAAAAAGTTGCCATTATGTTTAGATTCAATTGTTTCATTATCACCAAAAAATGCTAAGTCGGGCAGTGACAAAAATTTCACAACAGCCACTACTTGTTGAAGAATAGATATCCACTACTTTGTTTTTGTTCGTATTGCATTACTAGCAATGAATCAAATCTCCATAAACTCATTCGTTGTGACATTTTCATCATTACCTGCCAATGCAGTGTAGAACCTTCATGTTTACTCAGTCTTACAACGTTTTTTAATCATTAAATCCCATTGCTAATTTAACTTGGGATAAAATGATTGCACTAAATAACTTACATACCCAACAAAATAAAGTTTTTGTGGAGCCATTTTCTAGG
>JJRW01S0048727.1:7107-17390 GCA_001188405.1 Loxosceles reclusa
ATTCGGGTACCAACCGAAAGACCCTGGTTCATTCCCAGGGCGGGACAGAAATACATTTAAATTTTCTGAACGTGTACGACAGCTAGAAAACCTGAAAAAATTTCTTTCCACTCATTTCGTGATACCTAGTAATCCCGCACACATCTCTTGAAGAATCCCTCATCCATATTGTCAAAGCCATGCAATATTTTATAAGTCTGGATCAAATCTCTCCTTACCTTTCGCTCCCGCAAACTGAACAAATTTAAATCCTTCAACCACTCTGTATAATCCATTTACCGTAAACTATCGATGGATTTTGTAGCCTTCCCCTGAACTCTCCCTCGGTAGTCTCCTTCATGAGCAGTACGGGGCACCCAAATTATTGATCGGCATACTCAAGGGGAACGCGTACCCGCGATCTGTGCGAGTGAAGTGTAACCCCCTCCCCCATTGCAAGTGTTTGAGAAACCCAAGTATTTATTCTATTACCTTTACTTGCACCTGGAAGGCACCGACTGCCACATTTGGAGACTTCAGTGACTGAAGGACAAGGATTATTGTTTTTAGAACGTGTAGTAATGAAACTGACGACTCCAGGCTTTTGCTGCAAGGACAAACACACGCTTAAAATCCTTATTTTCTACATAAAAGAAGTTTTAATTCATAGAAATATTTGTGCTTCAGTTAGGTAAAGCATTTTTGATTCTTTACTCAATTTATTGGGGGGAAAAATTGAAGAGAAAAATAAGCGAGGAACATTGTGTAATAAAAATGTACAAATGCCTAAAAAAGGTTGACACACAACAATGCAAAAGTCCAACATTCATAAGAAAACAAATTGGCTAGGCTTTGCATAACGGTAATTTAGTTTTGAATTCGTAGAAGTGCTTCATTAAATTTGGAGAATTCATAAGACCTAACTTTTGTTCTTGAACTTTTTCTTTAATCTCATACTAATGAAAAAAATATATATATATCAGTACGCACTTCAAATAAGTTTCTGTTGCGTGTTAAAAAAATTACTTTTGCTGTTTGCACAATAAATATTTTTAAAATATAGCTTTTCACCTCTGCAAAATATGCATAATGAAAAAAAAAAAAAAAAAGCCACCAGAAATTAGGATATGAGTACACACACACACTCGAGGAGTGACGTGGCGTATTCGAAGTACTCGAGCCATTTATTGTGTCGTATTTACTTTGTGTTTGAAACAGAATGGCCTTAATAGCCCGTTGCGCCATTAAATTATTACCGAACCCAATCCAAATCCCCCAGCCACTCCCACTTCGCTACGTACCTGTAGAGAATTTATATATTTCAGTTCTGTAGTCCCATCTGGTGCTCAACTTTTTGTTGAGTACGGAGAATAACGTGATGTCCCCAAGGTGCCCGATTTATCTCGTGTGCCGTAATTACCTTCAGTTAACCAACCAATCTAAGAATTCTGTAGATGTTGTTTGTATCAGTATTGGAAAGTACGTTCTTGAAATCGAATGCTTTTATACTCAATCACTGGATTAGGAAAAAACGTTTGCTGCTAAATGTAATTTATATCCATGAAAATGTTGCAAATTTGTATGAAGTTGTTAAAACCCCCCAAGAATTTAACCCCATAACGGTTGGTGGCAATTTGAATTTCTTAATTTTCACCTCATTGTTATCTTCTATGGGTTATGTGTGTGGCTTTTTTTAAACACAATCGTTACATTAGTAGTGAAAGTGGATCCTTTGAAGTTAATATATTCAAGAAGAGACCAACGTCTCCGACGTAATCATTTACGTAAAAAAAAAGACCAAAAAAAAAGGAGTGGGCTGGCTGTCAAAAACTGATAAATGTCCCAGAACGCGACTATGCGCGAAATGGGTGGACGAAATTACTAAATTTGCACAAATAATTTAGAAAAGATGGGCTGCTGATCGCAAAGGTTGGAGAAATCTTGAAGAGCCATTCATTCTGCAGTGGATTAATAGACTGTTGATGATGATAATATAAATAAGCACTAGAAATTATCACCCATTCCTCTGGTGTTCTTAATTCTGAAACCTTCTAAGTACACTTACTTACCTTTAGTAATCTGTAATAATGCGTCTTCATACAACGGTACAGGAGTTTTGAGACACATTTAACTGTAACTCGAGCCAACTGCAATAGATTGCTGTGTTCAGCGAATCCACTACAGTGGCACCAGAGCGAGGCGAGTGACTTGGTTAAGTTCACTTCATCCGTTGTCGTTGGCTCACGTTTTCTGTGAGAAAGTGTTTCAAAGAATGAACGAGTCCGTCAGTCTGGTGGAACAGCTGATTACGGTATCTGAATGTTAAATATTCGTAGGTCGCTTCCAAACGAAGTGTTTCTATCAAGTTCCTGTTCGCATGCTCAAAATATTTAATAAAGCTTCCAAATGGGGACACAAATACCTGCCGCGTTTTAATGTTCCAAATTGTCTTGTGTAAAGCGCAAATATCAGTTTGAAACAAAATTGATACAGTTTTAAACTCGTATTCGATATGCTTAAAATCGTACAAATATGTGACTGTAGTCGTGAACCACACATTACAATGCTTATCCCAACAGCATAAGGTTATCAGTTATAGCAGTTCAATAAAAATATATACCTTCAAATATATGAAAGTTTGTATTGCGAAGTTCCAACACAAAGATCAAACTAGTTCAGAAACTGCCTTTTTCGGTGAATACGTGGACTAATTTTGTTTCTTCCGTAACTGGGTATTCCCCGCCTGCTCAAACTGCTATTGCTGATTTCGTAGGTTGTCGCTCTCAATTTCTAACGAACCACCTTTTTCGCTTGGTGCAATCAGTTTTCTGATGATATTTTTTGAAAATATTTGTCCTAAATTTAAACATATCAGTTAAAGATTCAACTTTTAAATTTCCACTTTCGTCTGTAATTGTGCGAGCCAGAAGTAGCTAGCCCCTTGAACACGGAGAGCTCCAAGATTCCTGGGTGTGAATTGCAGAAGAGAAAACTGAAGTTTCATGTTGACAGATACCTGTCTATAGCGGTTTAAAGTTACCGCATGTAATAAAATATTAATTTTAATACCATTATGTAGTAGACGAATTCCAACACCATTAGTATTGTAGGCATTTATATCATATGTTTTTTCAAATGGCAGTAATAAATTCCTTTTCGTAGAGAGACGTAAATTATTTACAGGAGGATTTCGTATTAAACAGATTTCCATCTCAGTTGTTTGCTATGACAAAATGTCTTTCCGTTGCTTTTGAACGCAGTTTCTGGTTGTGATGTTGAGCTTCAGTGATGACATCACTTCCCTCCCTCTCCCCATCAGATGTATTAAGTGTTAAGCAGATGAATTATTTTGCAATTGAAAGTTCATGCGTGTATGCAGAATTCTCTGCCACGAGCAGGGAATTCGTTACTAGCAGTGTTTTCTATTTACACGCACTTCAGCGAGTTTCAAGTCGACGTCATTGCTGAAGGGGGAAACAACCGAATTTCAGGAGCTGGCGGTGCGGAATGAGTTTGCGTACGTCGCAGAAGTTGCATCACATCCTCATAGCTGCAACCGGTTATGTTACCACTTTAATGCGCCCTTTTGTCTGCCGGAGGAAAGTGCGCCCGTTTCTCTCCCCTACGTCGCTGCCCTTTCACAAAAAGATGGACACTGTTTTCTGACCTTGGTTGCTCCCATTGATTGTGTAGCCTCCACAATTTACAGCTGTTTTTTCCTCGCGTCGTTCAGTTGTTACGAGATACCTGGTCATCCATTGACGGCCTTGCCGCGAGTCTTTAGCTGACGACTGCGTGCAAAAGTGCTGGCTCATGTTTTCGAAACACAAGAGTTGCCAGACTGAAGGCTGGAAAGTAACGGCCTGTTTATTGAAAGTCATTGTCAATTGTAAATAGGGGAAAGTATTAAACAAAAATGGATGTCTGGTTCTCACCATTGAGCTATTTTGGGCCCAAGCGGGAAAACTGGTATTTGGCTAATACGTGTAATCCCGATAAGACATTATGCATCAATAGATTTTGTAGTATACATACATATGTATGTATGGAAGTAGTGAAGGACCTGACTCACGTCCCTGTCGTTGATAATTATGTAAAATTCATTCATACCGTAGCTTTTTGACAGCCTACTAGTTAGAAATTATTTTTCCAAATTCCGCTGCTGCGAGCGCTCTGAAAATACTTTTTTTTGAAATTTTTGCCACCACCGGGAAATTTAGTATTTTCAGAGCGTTCGCGGCAGCGGAACCTGAAAGAATAATTTCTATATAAAATTCATTTTATTCTTCGTCAGATATACTTTTTTTTTCTTTTGAGAGAAGTGAGAACATACGTTTGCTGGTGAATGACAATTTACTGAAACAAGATTCTCCTCATTGCTTCAGCAATGCACCGTACAGTATATCTTCAGCATTCAAGTCCTAATGCTCAGTAGGCATTCGTGATAATTTTAAGAGAACAAAAAAGTGTTTTCATGTACAAGGGCCTTTGCAGAATTTACTTCCCCTCTTTTAAATCTAGTCCTAATTGTTAAAGCATCTCCGTGGCTAACAAGAATATACCGGGAAAATGTTCACACGCATTCAGGAAAACAATACGCTGAAAAATATTATATTCTCGTTTTACGTATTTTGCTCGGACTAAGTTCCAGCTCGAAAATATAGTAGTGTTGAAAGCTCGACTACCGGAATGGAAGGGGGCGAAACATTGTATATCTAGTTTAAATTTCATAATGGGCTTTTTGAAACACACATCTACAATGCCTAAAATTGCGCATTTCATTTAACTCTTCACTGCTTCCAGTAAACCTACGGCTTCACGCAGTCTGCAAGCTTTTTTTTTACTAGGCAAGGCGTTGCGATATTCTTACGTTGGGGGAAAATATATACCGGGAAGTAATTATAGCAAGCAAATTTCGTGTCTCCTTCTCCCCTCTCCCCCTTACACAACACGCACACTTTTCAAAGCGAGATGGAAAACCGGTTTATTTTTAACCGTGAAATCACTGCGTGTTATTCACTTTCCGCTGCCATAGTCACACAAGTAAAATACACACCGAGACGTGTACCATATGTAAAAAAACCATAGTACAGCATTCGTTTCGTGGGGTACATATGCGGGGATGGGTCAACTGTCCGTTAACGATTTATCAGTGCTCATTATTGTGTTTGCGCCGTTACTGTTGTAACATTATCGTTGCTTTGTCGTATATACGCCACTGCAGTGGTACTGGTGATGCGCTACTGTGATGAGGAACCCAGTTTCGAGTCTCGTTCGGCATGGGTGTGTGTATTTTGTCAACTTGTACATGTCGTATCTGGCACAGCATGATCTTCATAGGTCCTTGAGCCATAAATAAATTTAATTGATCTCAACAGGTACATTTAACCAATTACAGAGAGAGAATTAGGATCAGATACATCGATATCGAAGAACTTGCAGTGCACGAAGACATGCCTTTTTATATTGTATGGCATTGCGAAAATATCCGCAGTTTATACATGGAAACCATCAGTAGTCAGCGAGATCGCGCCAAAACCAAGTATCATCATTGTCATGTGTACAATACTTGACAGAGAAAATGCAATGGCATTAAAAAGCGAGTAAAGCCTTTATATTAGACGAGGCCTGTAAAGGTCGGTCACCGCTTCCACCCACGCCTCAAAGAGGGTACTAGCGGCCAGGCCCCTGCGTGCTCAGAGTTAGAGGAGCCATGCTACAACCGCAGAATTCGGTACCAGGTTCACCCAAGCTGGCTGAACGCCTAAGCAGAACAGACAACAGAGCTAGTATTGATATTTATATCCGTCGTCATATCGGGGCGGAGGCAGTCGTCGGACACCCCTCGGATGGGTTGACCTGGCCGCTCCCTCTCCACCAAGTTCAGAGCCTCGGTTAAGTGGCTTAGTGGTGCAGACCCCCACCGAACCGAATACGGGCAGGCATAAGGGGATGCACCGCGCGTTGTCTTGCTGGAAAAAATTGTTTTGCAACCTTCGAAGGTAGGTGCAATTGGCTGCAGCGTTTCATTCACGTTTCGACGTGTCGTCATCTGATGCGAACTAGAGGTGACGGGTTATTTTTGCTGATGGCACCTCAAACCACGATGCCACGTTTTCGCGCAGTCGCGCTCCATAATCGCAACAGGATTGGATCTTTCTCCGTGTCGCCTCGAGACACACACTTCGTGACATTCGAAAAACAGAAACCAGATTCTTCACTAAACACTTCTGTATCATTCATTACACCAAGAGAGTTCAGCGCACCATTGCAATCTTTCACATCGGTATGTTAGGCGTCAAAGCCAGTGTTTATAAAGAGGACGGCTTGACTAAAAGTCCTGGTTTCAACGTGCACATCCCCTAGTGGCGTCATGTCTTCCAGCCTCTGCATGGACATCTGTATCGCGCACGACCTTCTTGTGCCCAAGCTTTAGAAAACGCATACAGTTAGTTCTGGTGAGCTAGGAATTGACATTGGAGCCATCGCACAGTCTATTGTGTCTGCCACAGTGGGAACGTATTCATCCTGCTGTGTGCCTCGACCTTAGCAGGTATCCGAAGTATCATACACCTAGCACTCAGGATGTCCAGTATTCCTGGAGCACTGCGCCACATTTTCTACCCCATATACTCATCTTCACTGATGGGTCGAAGTCAGAAGGGCATGTTTACTCTCTGACCACGCGTCAGTTTTCACTGCTGAGCCGCATTCGATCTCTCAACTCGAGCGCATTCAGCGATCTCCCCTTGTGCGCTTTGACACTCCAGTGGCACCGGTGACAGGCTACTGTGCTGAGGAGCCCTTATTCGAGTCCCGGTTAGCATGGCTGTGTGCTTGACTTCACCTTATTAATGTTCATCTCGTGTCTGGCACAGCACGATTTTAACAGGTCCTTGAGCCAGAAAAACAATCACCATAATCATCTCTTTTGCCATTTGTTATATATTCCGATTCACTCTGTGCTTTGCAGGCTCTTTTACTTCTTTTCAGACGACACCACATCCTGTACTGTTCGTTCCAGATGCATACCACCTTGACATATCTGCTTAGTCATGGGTTCAGTATCTCAATTTACTCAAAATAGCTACTGTTAAACCAATTTGTAAAAATAAAGTTTCCAGAAAATCAATCGATAATTATAGACCAATAAACATATCCATTTGCAGGGGAGGGGGGTTGTACCGTACGTAGGTACATGTAAAACGTCTTGTTTCTTTTTGTGCTCCTTTGTTTCATTTCTTGGTTTCGTTTTGCCTTGTTTCTATTTATCTTTTGTCTGGCACAGATTGATCTTTTTAGGTTTTGTACTACGAAACCTCCACTAACCAACCAATCAACCATTTCGTCTTCAGAATAGAGAGCAAATTATTTAATGTTACATTATGAATGTTGCGTTGTTTGCTTCTGATAAGATTGAACCTCGAATGCATCGTTTTTCCTCTGAACAGGCACGATTTGTAGTTCTCAATTAACACGTAGCTTAGTATAGATGTGAGTAACATAAGATAAACATCACATAAAGAGCAACGTTGAAATAATTGGTTAAATTAGTTTGAAAAATTTAGGGAAAATTATAAGAAACTTATAAAATGCCTAGTGGCTATAGTTGGTAGAATTATGTAGTTTTTGCAAAAATGTAGGGGGGGAAATCTGAAACAAGCTAGAGCCAAGTCGGGAGAAAAGAAAAGCTGTAGCTAGAATAAAAAATAGAAAAGGAGAGAGAATATAATGGATATGTCCTATAGGTATAAAACGGAGATAACAGCGTGGGAAACCACTTTCCCCTGAAAGATATCCCAAAGCATCTCTTTTTACGCTTAAGCGTATTTTACCGCCATCTATTAAGAGTAAGCTATATGCGATATTCATAAATTGTTTGTACACCAATAAGTGTTCAATGTTACTATACATTGATTAGATAGGGTTTACGTAACGCCGTGCATCCGTTATATATAGATATGTTAATTAAACATGATAAATACACGTATTCATGCTTGCAGGTCAACTACCCTGGTCCAGAACCTGATTTTTTCCCCTACTGTAAATCATTTCTCCCATTTTTATTTTTTGCGTTCATGTAATTAATAGTGTTTGTAAAGGGAAGGGGAAAGCATTAGTTTTCAAACTCGATATGCATAATGCATTTTTGTGCTAAATCATGTGGGAATAGCTCACAGATCATCCGAAAGAAGAAAGGTACGAAATATACCTCGGCGTGCAATCATGGAAGCAAAGTAGCCATTAAGTGAATTTTTATTTCTTGTATTACTGTTTAGCCCATCGGGTTCGCCTTTTTGGTGAGTATGGGGAGTGATGTGGCCTCCCTCAGATGCCCCAGCCATTTAATGTTTCACACTTACCTTGCGTTTGGCCCAGAATGACCTTTCATGTCCTTTGTGCTATGAAATTCTAATACGCCACCACCACTCTGCTATTTAGAGTTTGCCTTAGTTGCCAATGTCCTCACTGTGTTTGTGCCCGTCTGTAAATATAAGTCTGAAAGAGCAGTAGTCTCCGACATCTTTATTCAGTAGATAAAATCAGCAGCTGATCTCTTCGCGACGTCTGTACATTCCTAATCTGTGAAAGGGCTTAAAGAGATATTCTGCAAAGATGCATATCTAACTGGCATTCCTTAAGGACTCTACTTCCCTTGCTTCAGTCATTTTTTTTTGTCCGACGGATAATTCAGTTTAAAACTATGAATCGCTAAATCGAGTGAGGTGAATTTGAAACACTTTGCAGCAATTTCATTTTGAGCATGTTGCTATTTTTAATATGTTGTGGCGGTAATTGTGCTAAAAGTGAAAGGATTCCGGCCACTAGGCGGACCCCAACGCCGCCAATAGTTTGAGTTAACTTCAGGTTGCTAACGCAGCAGAAAGGAACAGTTCGTAGTAGATTGTACTTCGGTAAAACTGTAGTGGGAAAACTGAGGTTTGTAATAGCGAAGAGACAGTTTTTCCACCATGGATTCCGCTCTACTGCTTCCTGGGTTAAGCATTGTACAAATTGTAGCAGAAACGAATTTTTTAGAGTATTTTTACGTTTTTAGTTTTTGATTTGTCATTTCACAGTACGTGTTTTGTAGGAACGAGCTTCAATATCACGTGATCGAAAATGCCAGAAATTCACGCCTGAAATTCATATCACTAGTCCACTCATGTATCATGTAGAGTAGTTTGTGGCGCTGTACCTTACACGGGTTACAAACATAGTACTAGTTGTTTTCTACTACATCAGTTTGTTTTTATTTTGATCATGTTCATTTGTCTTGTGTTTAGCATAATATGGCTTCTGGTTTTGTGCGATGAAACTGTGTAATGAAACTACCTAACCAATCGCAAAGCAACAGAGCAAATTCAGTAATAGCTCGCGAGTTGTACTGCTTACACGTGACACACATTTTAGCCATTGTTCTCACCAACTCTTCGTTTTGCCTCTACGGTACTGTGAGTGAAACTGAGGTTAACTGTGGCGTCAAACTGTGCCTCGGTAGTCGCAATGAGAAGGGCCCCTTCACAAAAGCGAACGAGCAAATTTTTCTTAGTTTTTCAGCAGAGGCCCAAATTATCATAGTGATAGGGTTCACCACCTGAAATTAGGTTATTGGGAAGGGGAGGGAAAATCTTTGCCGTCGCTTGAATCGAAGTCTGTTGATTCATCTTGAATTATGCTGTCGGGTACATGAAGACCATAAGCAGATATTGGTATTTCCCTGTGCTAGAGGCCAGGTTTCGACTTTCAACGTTAACAAGAATCGCTTGTTTCTCTTCCGTTTACAACAGCAGCAGCTTCGTGTATCTCATTCGAAGCTGACCTCACTTCTCTTCTCCGCTTTTATCGATCTCGCTGATCCAGTCAGAGTATACAACTAGTATGTATTGTTCTGCGAATCCGTCGCTCTTGAAAATCGTCTGACCTAATTCATCGCGAGGCTATGGGGATTATGCATTTGCCTCTTTCTCATTTCACCACAAGCTTTGGAAACTGCAAAATTTAACGAATACCTCGAAATTGCTGTTACGAAAGAATCATTTTTCTTCTTGATCTCCATGCCTAAATCTGAACTTGCTTATGCTATACATGTATACCATGCTTGAACCATACTTCTTTTGATGAATAAATTTCGGATAAATAAAACTTATTAAGATTTGCCTTGGTATTTTGTCATTATTTACATCCTGTGCTTGTACGGGCTTTTTTGCATAGGTATCCGAAATTGAACGTTCAGAGTTATTCTTCTCTCGAGCCGGAAAATCATACCACTAGCCCACTCATGCAGTTAAGTTTGGCGCTGT
>JJRW01S0048760.1:3156-15729 GCA_001188405.1 Loxosceles reclusa
CATATGCGGCTGATCTCTTCCTTTAGGGGTATTCTGTTTCACAAATGTTATGTACTCTATCCACGACAATTTTGATAACCCTTCTCTTTCTGTTTGGGATGATGATTGAACCCTTTGTTGAGTAAGTATGCCTGTCAGTGTAAGTGGGTTTCAGGTACAATCAATGACCTAAAATATTGTCCAGTTTTCTCAAGACCAATATGTCTAGAAATGTCACTTGTCTATACACGTCTTGTTCCTGACTGGATAAATGTTATTATTAAGATGGCTCAGAAAGGCATGAAGATCATCCTCACTATGGTTCCATATCACAAACATGTCACCAATGTGTTGAACCATTGTTTATGGCTGTTTCCAGGGCTTCTGATTCAAATTTCTGAGTGTAGAGATTGGCTACTAATGGGCTAAGTGGATATCCTATGGCTAATTTGTCCAGTTGTTTGTAGAACAGGTAAAACAGGTAGAACAAAAGCAATGTTTGACCAGTTCAGTGAGAATAATGCTGAGATTCGTCTGAGAATGTTCCACGTTGAAACCCTGGTAAACAGCAACACAACATTAAAAATGACCTGACGAGAAGACAGATTTAGGTTCTTGATCTTGTCCAGGAAACTGGAAGAATTTCTGATGAGGGTAAGACAGTTTACAATATGACGTTATAGTAACAACATAAGATACTTAATTCTGATGCAAGTGGCAGATCCAATGGTACTTACTATAATAGGTCTCAGGGAGACATCAGATTCACGGATCTTGTTCTGTCCAGGCAGTTTCTGCCGGAATTAATTTCTTCCAAATGTTGGGTTTCAGTGCCTACAACAATGAGAAGGCTGTTGGTATGTCATAAAATTCTGCTGGCATGGACCCTACCAGCAAATCCCTTTGCCTCTTAGTCTCTAAATATTCTTCTGCTTTTTCCTACTTGAAGTTTTGAACAATTTATTTAGCCCCTTGCTCATAACTAACTCAGTCTATCCATTCTATTCAAAATGTTATTTTAAGGTTGAATCACTACATTTTATCACCCACTGATAAAATGTTTACTTTTGGTTTGTCCTTGGTTCCATCTACACCAAATTTTACTTGATAAATATACTGAAATCTCCAGTTCTCCCATTTGCAATTATGACTTATAATTTAGCATTATGAAACAATTAGTTTCAATGCCATTATAGTATTTACTGTCAAGCTGACAACTGTGCAATAGGTAGTAACCTTTCAGGTACACTTGTTAATATCATCCTTCAAAAGCTCAAGGCCTCTTTATTTCAATGACCACCCCCTAGTCCATTATATGCTCATGTTGATGATATATTTTTGGTTTGGCTATGACACTATGAAACAATTTAAAAAAAAATTATCTTCTTTATCCAATTCTTTACATCCTAACGTTCAGTTCACTAAAAAAATTTGAAAAAGTTTAATTTAACCATTCACCATATTAACAGCCAAACCCCAGTATGATATTAACAGAAAACATTCACCTCTTATTATCATTCCAAATTCTTCTAAGAGTCCTAAAGCCTACAAACATTCAGACATTTTTTTCTCATTTGTATGGGGCACTTGCAGTTCCTATCAGTACATATTCCATTCAACGTGAAACCGAAAATATTAAAACTTATAAGCAAAGCATATATAATCTGGTCATCAATTTATCCACTTTTAACAATATTCTCGGTCTCAAGTTAAACCTCTCTATCTGAAACTGCTTTCCTATCAATAACAACCTACCTTTAAATATCTTAAGAAACACCTTACCACCCTAAAGTTACATCTTTAATCCAAAGACATTTACAGAGCTTCAACATAAAATTAGCTCTGCAACCACCACCAATTCTCTCCCAATGCGATCTCATAACCACATCTGGGTTGGTTGGTTAATAGAAATTTAATGACACATGGACCTATAAATGCAACAAGGCGTCAAACACAAGGTAAATTGCAAAACACTAAATGGTTTGGGTATCTTGGGGTACCAAATCACTCCCTGTTTTCACAATAAAGGTGAGTACCTTATGGGGATTTCAATTATTGTCTCTATCTTCCCTAACAAAATAATAACAACATCAATGAAATCAAAAGATCCTCATCCACCCATCAACCCTCTTTCGATATCATATTCTACAGTTTTAAACTCTACACTATTTAACATTCTGTTTCTGGTGATTGGCCTTATGCCAAAATCTTGTCTCCCTCCCCACCCTTCTGCAACTGATTTCCAGCTCTTGTATAAAATTGGTTCGTTGGTTATTTGAAGTTTAATGGCACAAGAGCCTCCAAAGGCCATGCCATCCAAACACAAAGTGATCACAGAGCATTATATGGATTGGGCACCTCAGAGACACCACACCATTCACCCGTATTCACCAAAAAGTGAGCCCCTGAGGTGACTCTTGTATACAGAAATCTCTTGAAATCCTTAGGTGGAAGAAACATAATGTGATTAACATGCATAACACATCTTTCTCTGAATCCCCAATGGTTAGCCATTTTATCTTATGAAGCAGATGCAATACGAATGTTTTTATGCTAACCAGCCTCCTTAGCTTTTATTCATCTTCTAAACTAGAAAAATTGCTCATGGGACAGAAAACTGATGTCCATAAAACTAAGCAACTAAATCGATGGGCATGCCTCAAGAGTTGAAGTCAAAATTCTAAAAATAGAAGAAAGATAAAAGGTAAATTATTAGCCAATCAAAAAGGAAAAATGCAAGTGCTAAAGTGGATGAATAAAAACCAGTGTTCATGACTAGCATAGAACACAATGCTGAAATGAAAACCATTATGGTGAGAAGCAGAGACATAGCAAAACCTATAGTGGTGTGGGATTACAACAACAATATTGGCAGTGTCAATAAGTCTGATCAATGTACTGTTTACTGCACAGTTACATAAAAGTGTCAAAGAAAGTATTACAAAAAAGTATTACAACATTTTCTGGATCAAGCTGTGTGGAATGCATCTGTTTTTCAAAAAAAAAAATGCATAGGAACCATCAAACAGCTTGTTTTCAGGATATTCTTACATGAAAGATTAATTGAGGAAAACCCCTAGGAAGTGAAGACTACAAAAACGGAACTGCAAACTGCAACTGCCAATCCATTGAGGCTCACTGAAAGGCATTTTCTGGATTTTGTGCTGCAGACAGAAGCTAAACAAGGTACAACAAAAAGGGATGTCATATGCTCCACAAAAAAGAATTAGAATAGTATAAGAGTGAATAGAAAATATCATGATTGCAACCCAAAAATGCAAAGTTAGGACTCGGTGCCCCCCATGTTTTGTGATCTATATCTCACACACAAAGAAAGTTTTAGTCATCTTTTTAGCTTTTCCTTCAAAGAAACTAGAATGCTGGTAGAAATCGATTTAGTGTTAGTTATGCATAACTGCAAACTATATAATTGCTATGAAGCATTAATTATGTATTTTTTCTACTGATTATTTCTTCTTTTGCATGCATAAATGTTATTGCCCAAAGCAGTTTTTACTTTTGAAAGTTTTTGTTTTGTTTTGTTAAACTTCTAGTGCTCTAGTATTTCTAGTTTACTACTGATAAAAAACAAAATGTTCAACAGTATTACAGTATTGGAATTTTAGAAAGTTAATAAATACACTGTTACACAAAAGTGTAGTGTGTAAGTCATGCAACACACCACCACCTAGTAAAATATTTCTGCTTTACTTCAAAATAAAACCAGGAGTGAATTTTTTTTAATTATTACTTTCGGTATTTGTGCGTGTACATGCATAAATGCATGCATGCACACATATACAAACACACACAAATCAAGATGTATATCTCTGTGCATGGTTAACAAAAATAGTTCTCTGTATTTTCTTAGATTTTGTCTACGACCTACAAGAAGTCATTAGTTCAGTTCTGTACAGGTAAGGGCCATGACCAAAGTGCAGTTCCCTCCTAAGAATGAAAAAAATATTTTGAATTATAGCTTTTTCTTTTTTGTAATAACTTTGGCAGAAAAACTGGGCATAGCAAGTAATGCAATAATGTGAATATGAGGTATGTTCAAAAGGTATCCCAACCTTTGTTCATACAAATACTCAAATCCAGATAAAACAAACACTAATCTTCTTCAGAATAGTCCCCTTGAGCTGTCATACACTTCTCTCAACGGTTCTGCCACTGATGGAAGCAGCCCTGGAACACCTATTTTGGGATTACATGCAACCGTCCATTCCATTCTGCATGAGGTCTGCTATGGACTGAAATCTGGACCCTTTCAGGGGCATTTTCAGCTTGGGGAAAAGCAATGAAACCATGTCAAGACAGTAGGGAGCATAATGAAGCACAGCTTCAAAGATGTGTGGCCATGTTTGAAACAGCTGTACCACTCCTTCATCTGTGGGATGCTCATTGCTTTGTCCCCAAAGACCTGTTTAATTTTGTGGATCACTGCCACTTGGAAATTGCCAAACTTTACACAAAATTTGATGCAGTAGCACTATTTAAGTTTTTCACCATTTTGTCAAAAATGAAAATCTGATGGCACTTATTTACATTTCCTCACTCATCAGTTACCTGCTGGCAAATGGCATATTCTGCAAGAGGGAAAATCTTTATGCATGCACATTAGCATCACCTACATATGTGCACCAAGCCACACCTCCCAAGCTTCATTTATTTACACAAGAAAAATTAAGGTTGGATAGAAATAGAAATTATTTTTGCTCTGAAAATACTAAATAATTTCTGCCTCCACAGGGAATCGAACCCGGGTCTTTCCTTTAGTACAGGAACGACTTGACCACTAGCCCACAGAGGCACAAATCAGATAGATTTTCAATCGCTTATCAAGGCAAATCCGCCTTGTTGCCGGCCGTTTCACATTACTGTGAACTACAGGCACGGCGTACTAATACGCCGTGTCTGTAGTTCACTTTGCCTGGAACTCGTCAATCTGTTTTTTGAGGGTTGTCTATTCTTTTCACTGCTTTCTGACCCATACTGTCACCTTTATCAAACAATATGTGTTAATAAATCATCTTGAGATTCCTGCTGCATACGTAACCTCCTCCCTCTGATATGACTAAAGCTACAGTTATATTTATAAATGGATTCAACATGTTGACACACCCACAATAAAATTTAGTTGACCAGGTAAAGGCCGTTTATCTGTGCACGTCCAATGAAGTGGGTGCCATTCAGAAGCAAGTTGTTGACGAAGTCGATATGGAGCAGAGAATAAACATTAAATTCTTCAACTATGCTTTGCCCGACAGCTTTTCTAAATAGTGAAAAGAAATTCTTTCCAGGTTTTACAGCTGTTGTACACGTTAAGAGATGCTAAATGTATTTCTGTCCCTCCCTAGGAAGAAATACATCCCAGGGAGGGACAGAAATACATTTAGCATCTCTTCAAGTGTACGACAGCTGTAAAACCTGGAATTTCTTTTCACATTAAATTTTGCTTCAAATTGGGCAAAACTGCTACAGAAACCCATGAAATGCTGAAAGAAGTGCAAAGAGAGGAAGCATTATTCCATTCATACACTTTTGAATGGTTTAGCCGTTTTCAGTACAGTTAAACAATTCGATTCCAAAAGTCCTGAATCAAAATAATGTTAATCACTTTCTTCGATAGTGAAGGACTAATTCATCATGAATTTTTGTTCCCTCTGACAAAACTGTCACTGGACAGTTTTACGCAGAAGTTCTTTTCAGAAGTCAGACTTCGACAAAGAATTCGCAGAGTAAGGTCTCGTTTTCAACAGCATGGGAGTTGGCTGCTTTTGCATGACAATGCCCAGCCTCACATTGCATTACCTGTGAAGCAATTTTTAACCCAGCATGAGGTCATGGAGATGCAGAATCTAAATACTCACCAGACTTTTTCTTGTTTCCAAAACTGAAAGATTTGCTGAAGGAAACAAAATTTGTGGTTGTCGAAGCAATTAAGAATACAGTGATGTCCACATCAAAGAGCATTCTGAAAGAGGACTTTAAAAAGTTGTTTCTGACACTTATGCAGCCGAGCACAGAAGAGCATAACGGCAGGTAGGAATTACTTCAAAACATATTAAATGGGTATGTCCTTCATGTAATATTTTCTGGAAATTAATGGCTGCACCTTGTACTTTTGATAGGTTTACAAATTTAGTATAAATGAACAATCTCACCTGATAAAAGAAAACAAGCAGGAAAGTATCAAAATTAATTGCAATACACATGAATAGTAACAGCATTAAGCAGCAAGATGCCATGGCATGAAATGTACTAAGCTATCAAAATGTGAAACTTGAAGGCTTTTTCTTTGGGGAAATGGAGGAGATATGCATTTTTTTTTGTTACATTATCAAAGTTGGAGTAACAAGAAAAAATTCATGCCTTTTAGCAAATTTGTTGTCACTGGAAAGAAAAGAAATGAATTGCTGTAGTGGTGAAAACAAAAGTGATGGGGGTTAAATTTAAAACATCATGAATTTTCATGATTTTTATAACCTTCTTCACTGCTTGACTTTCCTCATTTTTCAGGACCAGCATGCACCCTGGTAAAATACAGTTCGTCAAATAAACAAAAAATACTAGTAATATATCAACCTCAGTCATAGCAAATAAAAACACAAAGCATGGCTAGCTCTTGATAGTGCTTCTTACTTATGAGTCTTTCTGGCCAAATTAGGGGATTCAAATAAAGCTAGAATTGAGGTGACACTGTAACATGCCTCAGGAAAAGATATCAGTTTCTCCAGACCAGATCTTACACCGCTAGATTTGGCTCAATACTGGCTCTTAACAGTTAAGTTGGAAAGGTTCTCTTTTAACAACTTATGGCAATGCATATAAGTAATCTTTCTGGCTAATGCAAATGATGATTGTTTTGAATGTAGCGTATTTAGCAGAAGAAATACATTATCGGTAAAAAATCTCAGGTGAAAAAAAAAACAAAACACACATATATATAAATAAATTATGAGAAAAATATGTACTTTTTAAAGGCCTTAGACATGAAATATCAAAATAAGGGATTATAAGGGTTTTTAAGCACTGTGTGGACCCTGTAGCAGTTGGCAGGTATGACATGCTGAAGGAAACATATTCCAAACAGATCCAGTTGAATAACCTCAGTAACACATGGGGATAGGTAAAGTGGAAGACAAGTGATAAACATGACGCTGTGCACATTACAAGGAATGCGCAAAATCACCAGGTTGAGACAGTTGCACATAGCTCCAGAATTATGAAGTGCAAGTTGTATTGGTCTGGAATATAGGTTGGTTGGTTGGTTGGAAGTTTAAATGGCACTAAGACCTGTAAAGGCCATGCTGAACACGGAACACTACATGGCTTGGGCTGCAAGGGGACGCCATATTGCTCCCTGTACTCACCAAAAAGGAGAGCCCCTGTGGAGCTGGGATAAAGGACCAGAAGCTGATACACTATCTGGAAAAAAGTATCCAAACACTCAGTGGTACGGACTCAGAGAGTCCTGAGGCATATATTAATATGATGTTAGTCCCCCTTTTACATCGATGACAGCCTGCACACGTCTGGGGAGACTTTCCACCAGCTTTTGATAGGTGGCCATAGGAATGGACTTCCAGGTGTCCACCACAGCGAAAGTGAGTGCTGACAGTGAGGATGCTTGGTTTGGCTGGCAACATAATCCGCGTTCTATTTTGTCTCAAAGGTGTTCCATGTGATTTATATTGGGGCTCTGAGAAGGTCAGTCCAGTTTTTGAACACCCATTTCGTCAAACCATGGCTGCACAAGTTTTGATGACTGAATGGAGCAGTTATGCTGCTGGAAGAGAAATGGGCCTCCCCTGAAATATTGCCATAGAGTTGGGATAGCAGCACTGTCCAGAATGTCCACATACATCCCAGAGTTCGTGTTTTCAAACACAGGTACGACAGGATCCAGGCCACACCTTGAAAAACACCCCATGCCATGATGGTGCCACCATCAAACTTGACAGTTGGCACAATGCAGTCACTTAAGAAGCGCTCACCGGGCATCCATCACACCCAGACGCAACCATCGGACTGCCAAATTGTAAAGTAAGATTCATCACTCCAAAGAACATTTTCCCACATGTCCACAGTACAATGATGGTGAGCTCTGCACCACTGCAATCAATGCTTCACATTCTGGGGGAGTGATGCTCGGCTTGTGAGCAGCTGCATGACCATGGAATCCCAGGTTTTGTAACTCTCGATGAACAGTTCTGCTACTAGCACTAACACCAGATGGAACTACTGAGTGATTTCAACCAATGAGGACTTGTGATTTTGTGTCACAACTTTTTTCAGAGTTCTACGGCTGCATTCACTCATTTTTTTCAGTCCGCCACTTCGATTTTCTGCAGTTTCACTGCTGCGACATTTCTACTTCAGAATTACATCACTCACTGTGGATTCTGGCTTCTGTAGAAGGTCCAAAATTGCACAAACTGATTTCCCACAAAGGTGGCATCCTACTATAATGACACGAATAGTCACTAAGCTCCTTTGACTTACTCATTGTCTCACAAACGCATATGTATGACCTAACAAACCACTACCACTGCTTTTATAGCTGTTGGCTATGCATCAAATTATGTCACTGGCCAGATCTACTTCTTTCGGTGGGTGTCTGGATACTTTTGGCCAGACAGTGTAGGACTTTTACAACAGATGTGAAGATTTGAAAAGGTGTACTTTAATTGTCACCACTCAAAACCTGTGAGAAAAGAACAGAGGACAGTACATAGATCAGATGTGATGGATACTGCCCCAAACAACCTCCAAACTTGTAGAAGACAAGATCTTGGGACACACCTCTGCCAAGAAATTCCCTAGATACTACAGGAGACTATGTAAACCAGAGACTGCACCTGACTGCCCGCTTTAACTATTTTATCTTCATATTTTTTTCATCATGTCTGCCATATATGTACAATGTGATGGATTAAGGTGTTAAGATGCTGATAAAATATAAAATTAAAACAGCATTTATTTCTCCAACAAAAACAAAACTATAATATTAGTGAAAGGATACAAATGACATGTTGAAGAACCTAGGAGTGTACAAAATTCAGTGCAAGTGTGGTGATGTTTACATCAATCAGACAGGAAAGACATGTTTGCAAGACTCTTCTAGTTAGAAAAGTAAGCAGTGGCAAAGCATTCAATAACAAAAACCACCACATTATATTTGTAGCAGCTATCATACTGAAATGATCCAAAAGCATACAGATAGTGTATCAAGAGGCAATAAAGATGTAGGTAATGTATCAAGAGGCAAATGCCTAAAGAATTTTAATAAGGAGGATGGCTTGAGGCGCTCAAGAATACAGAAAATTTTTTCCTCAGCACAGCACAATTCTTGAAATTTAGTTACATAAAATCAACAACAAAGATGAGGCTGTCATTCCTTGAGCAAGAGTGCCCAGAAAAGGATGTGTGAAATGGCATTAAAATGTCACTCTGAAGTTGCCCATATGACACGGCAAGTGAACCCTTTGAAAAGGTTAAAGTATCACATTCTCTATTGGTGAGGAAGACCCCCACAGTATTACCAGGCACTGGGTCCTATGAACTTTAACTTTGGAAACTGGACTTGTATGATTTCAGTGGCATCACCAGTTTTTTAACCTCATGTAACTTTTTAATTACGGGTTGCAATACAAGAACCATTAATGATAAAATTTACTTATGTGGCTAAAATTGGTGGCTACAGATTCAAAAATTTGAGAGCCTGAAATATGCATACACATCAATAGCTATAACACAACATTTGCAGAATTTAATAACAACTTACATAAGCTGAAGCATTCCTTTTCTGTTAGTTTATCCAGATTCTTATATATATCACGATAATGAGCCACCGCTTTTTTATCATTATCTGTCATGCAACCTATATAAAAAGGAAAGAAAAAACATATTCAATTATAACTTTCTAATACATTTTAAACAGAAAAGAGTACTGTTAAACTACAATGTTTTCATGGGAAACAAAATACTGGGTGTTTCAAAAATGACTATCACTTTGTAAACTCATGGATGGTGTTTTTCTTTCTTTTTTTAATGACATAATGACCTAAATACCATGCTGTGACAGACACGAAATGAACATGCACAAGGTGAAAACAAACGCATACAGCTATGCTGACTCAAACCCAGCTTCCTCAGCACAGTAGCCTGTCACCGGTACTACTGTGCCACTGAAGTGGCTGTAAGCGCATGGGATTTTATTCAAAAGAAGTACATACTTTGCTTTTAATGTCATCTCATAATTCAACTCAGAAAGTTTTCACTTGCAACAGTGTGTGTGTATTGCTGAATTTTACCACCATGAAAACCAGTGGCATTCATTCAAAAGTGGCTGTGTTCACAGGTGCAGAGAATGCTGGCTGCATGTTTTGGCTCAAGGAAACTAAATATGTGATGTGTTGAATATATAAATTTCCCAATCCAGCATAGCAAGGATCCTTCCAACAGGCCATCAATCCATTTCTGGCACCAGAATTTTGTTACTACCGGCTGTCCTATTAGTCATGCCCAACCTTGGGAAGTACACATGCTTTCACTGCAGTTGTTGAACAAGTGAGGGAGAGCTTGATTTATAACCCTTCGAAATCAACATGAAGTGGTTTTCTCGAGACTGGCATTTCATGCCAACCATACGGTTTGAGGAGTGTTTGTACTTCAAAGCACATCAATTTATGATTTTTGTGACACATTACTGATGACAGCAAGATGTCTTGATGGGATCAAGCCAGATATGCTGAAGTGAGTTCGGGAAGAGATTGTTTTACAGTGGACTGTTTGCCATATAACAAATGGAAATCATTCTGAACTACACTGAATGTTTGTGTGAAAACTTTCTGAATTGTACTGTCAGATAACATTAAAACCGAGTACATACTTTTTTAAAATAAAGATCCATCAGCTTCCAAAATTGTAAAGTCCTTTTAGAAACACCCTGTATTGTATAGATTTACCTATTGACAGCATTAAGCAGCAATTTACACAATATGTTTGATACAGGAAGAAAGGGGTTAAATAACCAAAGCTAGTATTGTATAAAGCTAGCTAGCAGCAAGCTACTGCAGCGTTAATGCAAAAACCTGGATTTGAGTTTCAGTATGGTCAAAAAATATGTAAAATACAGAGCTGCCAACTATTATGAATTTTACATAATTATTACTGATTTTTAAAAAAAGATTATTCTATTGTGGAAGAGACCTAAAAAAGTTATGGAAAATGATGACAGATTCCTGTTTTACTTTTGCAGATATACAAGGTGAGCATAAAGTCTTTCTCGGATTAAAAAACAAAAAGTGCAAAAACTATTACATGCAGACATATTTAGTTTTGTGGAAATTGTAACATGAAATAAATATGGAAAATAGAAATGTGAAATTTTTGTCATTGCTCAGGCATGTTCTCAAAGTTTCTGTCGTGTCCAATAAATGGTACCATAACTGTATGCAGTGATAAAAGACACAAAAGTTATCTTAATGAAATGGTGTCGATGAAAGAAAAGACTGGCTTGTTTTGTAGCATTGTGAAACCAAATCAACCATCTCTATTGAACTGCAGTTCCACAATTTGCACAGATGCAACCCTCAAAACATAAGGGGTATCAAGAACTAGTATGAAAAGTTTCAGGTAGCACTGGTGACCCCACAAGTGTCAAGCTAAGTGTGAGTAATGTGATTGTTGACAGTGTTAGTGATTCATTTCTGCACAGTTTGGAAAAATTAACTCACTGTGCACCACAGGAACTTCACATACTGCAGACAACAGTGGTTAAAATTCTTCACAAAAGGCTTAACTTACATGCCCATAAAATGCAAATTGTTTGGGTCTTGCATGCCGATGAGTGTCCTACATGTGCTGCTTTTGTGATTGAGATTCTCAGCAGAATAAGAGAAAACAAAAACAATGACTACTTTAACGGTGCATGTTTTTTCAGAAAAAACATTTCATGACTAGGCATAACGTGCACACCTGGGGATAGGAGAATCAACATACTGCTTCACAGGCAGAGATAGACACTGCTAAGGTGAATGTTTCATGCAGACTCAAGCATATCAAGGTTATTGGACCTTTTCTCTTCACCAAATGATGGTTTTTTTTTTTCAAATGGATTGAGGCCCTGTTAAGATTATGTTGTGCCAGACATGAGATGAACATGGTGATTCTCTTCACCCAAAACTAGCATTACATCCAACATTTAGTTAGATGCCTTGCAATCGTTCACTGAACATCAGTTAGAAGAATTTCAACCATGGATCATTTACCAAAATGACACACCCCTTAACTGGGGTTCTGCCATTTGTCAGTTCCTGGATGCAAAATTCCCAGGCAGATGGAGTGGGTGGGATGGTCCAACATCATGGCTTCCATGCCTTTCTCAGAGATTTCTTCTTTGTAGGTTCTATCAATAACAGAGTCTTCACCATACCAATTTCTGATATTAAAACTTTGAAGGCCAAGATAAACAGTGTTACACAGTAAATGTTAAACATGTAATGAGAACTGGAATATTGACTTGACATTCTCCAAGCTACAGAGGGGGACAGGCGCATGTTGATGTTTATACTAAGGCAACTGGTG
>JJRW01S0048769.1:11255-24345 GCA_001188405.1 Loxosceles reclusa
ATTCCGCGTCAATTGGAGTTCTCGGTTCCAACGTTTCGATGTGATTGCACACATCTTCTTCAGGGAACTGAAGCTGAAATCATTTCAGCTTCATTATGGTCACTGTTACTGTCCCCCAGGGGTTCACCCATGGAAAGATTCAAAACACCACATTCTTTGGTGTAAAGCACTAAATTCAAAATAGACTTTTTCCTGGTACAATGGGTAACAAGTTCGTAAAGAAAGCAATCTAGCACCAGTTCGTAAAATATATTTCCTTTACCAGATGCTTCGCACTTCTACCATCGATGTTCGGATAGTTAAAGTCGCCAACAATAATAGCATTCTTTCGGTTGGCAGCGTGTTTGATTTCCTCAAAAAGTAGCTTGTCATATTCCTCACTACTAGACAGCGGCCTGTAACATGTTCCAAGCAATACAGGCGGGCTTGCACTATTACCCCAATCTCAATCCACAAACTCTTCACTGCCCTATCTGAATTAGCATTTTGGACCCACTCTTTACAATATATTCCCTCTTTGACATCAACCAGAATACATGCACCCCTTCTATCACATCTGTCTCTCCTGAATAACTTGTATCCATCAACTTTCAAGATCTTCCTTGTCTGGGGTCGCCCAGGTTTCAACTATACAAATTACATCCACATGATCCTTTGCAATCAAGAGTAAGAGATTGAATCCATCTTATTCCTTATACTACGGTCATTTTCATAGACTACTCTGATGTTGTGGTTACTTGCAGAAACGTTTGAAACACTATTTTTTATTTAGCTTCATATAAGCCCTTTTTCGAAACTACTACCGATTTCTGGTTCCCTTGATCATTATTTCTCCCTTCCTCCAAGACCTACTCAGTTTTTTGGGGAGGAGAAAAGCTTAATCTGCTCCATAACCTGTTTATTGAGATGAACTCCGTCGCATTTTAGCCATTTTGGGTGAAACCTGTCCCCATAAATCTATGAACTCTATCACGACACATCCCTTTAATTCGGGAGTTCATACTCATCACTCTCTTGTTGATCCAGCCGCTACGTAGTCAGAGTAAAAGCCCCAAAACAGCTACATCTATGCCGTCCTTAGCCACCTTGTCCAACAACCTGCTGTAACACTCCACAAATTCCTCTGATCTCTTTGCGGCTGCACCGTTTGTCCCCACCCATATGACTGCTTTCTCTCTACTTGCACCCCCTCAGGTGCTTACCTTTTTGGTAAGTACGGGTAAAGTCGTCGCGTCCCCGAGGTGCCTGAGCCACAAGTATTACTATTTAGTACTTCGTTCATCTGCCTGTTTCTTTTCTATTGTCATTTTGCACAGACCTTTGCTTTAATTCAGCTTCTGTGCCTCTTTCCGATTTTATTTCTGTTCGCATTTTGTTATTTCATGCACACAATTCGCCTTTTGGTGTTTGATCCTGTTTAGTTGCTGTTATTGTTTCTTTCGTGTTTGTCTTTGCCTTCGTATTTCGTTTTTATACTGGGGATAACGGTCCACGCAGCTATTCCCCATATTTAGAGGGTTTCTATCTTCGTTCTCAGCGTGGCCGCACGTTTGCCGTGTGCGGCGACCCGTGTCGCTGGAAAGGGGGATCCTGGCAGTTAAGAGGAGAGGTACTGTCCCCAATACACTGCTTTGGCCCCTGCTTCATGCTAGACGGGAGCATCAGTCGTGGCCCGGACTGTTGCAATCGGCTAGACTACGGGTTCCTTTGCGCTCCCTCGGCTAGATCCAACTGATCGGCCGGATGGGAGATATTAGTCTACCCGTTTGGCCCGGCTACTCCTGGCTCGCAGTTACTCCTGACGTGCGATGCACGTCCCCTTGTTGGCTACGTGGTGGGTGGGGCTGCCGGGAGCCGAGTTTTCTGCTCTCCATGGAGACGCAAAAGCTTTCTTTGAACGGGTCCAAGAGGGCCAGAAGCGAATGCCCTGTTTTTTCACCTTTAGCTACTGACTCCATTGCACCATCGTTCCTCAGAATCATTCATCCGACACTGGTTTTTCGAAATTATCGTCATTTGTGATTTCGAAGGGTATTTACTCCGTGGCTTTCCAGTCGGTGATTTGATGGGGATTCCAGTCGTGCTTCGTGCCTTTGTCATGTATTAGCGCTTAGCTTCGCACAAGGCCTCTTTCCCACTGCCTCACCAGTCAGTGTGATGCCGTGCCATCATCACTGTGGAGACGCGGTCCCCTCGACTCTGTCATCCGCCGGTTGTGTGGCTTCCAGACGGGACAGGTTCGTATTAATAAATTTAGCCAGTTCTGCTAGCTCATGTCGGGCAGCCGGTGTTTAAATACCGATCGACGGGTTCGCCCGAGAGCGAAGATCCCGCGTCACTGTTGCTGTATGCGGGCATTCTAGAGCGTAGTGGCAAGCGTCACCACTAGCGCTGCCGCAACTACACGCCGGCGTTGAGAGGTGTTTCGTCCTATGAAGATAGGCCGGAAACCTTCCGTGGCCGGTTACCATTTGCGTCACGTAGTATCCTACGTGTATCTACGTACGTATGTCTGCGTGATATATGTGAGTATGTCTACGTACGTATGTGAGTATGTCTACGTACGGTTTAACTCCCACTTTGGGGACGATTTCATGGGTCAAACGGCCAGTCGTTGAGGTGTCCCAACGCCTCTGCCATGCCTTCATCGTATTTGCAACGAGTCGTCTTTTGTATTGTGCACTACTTGGAGGCACGCTCCAAGTGATAGATCTTAGGCGGGAGCCAGCTTTTGCTAACTGGTCGGCTACCTCGTTACCCGGAGTCCCGCAGTGACCCCGCACCCAGAGCAATTCAACATTACGTCTACTGCGCTCCGAGCACACGGTCCCCGCTAGGTCCCAGATAAGAGGTGTTAGGTTCTTCAGTGTCTCCACAGCACTGAGAACCGACATACTGTCGGTTAGAATTCGCACTCCTTCACCGGGGGTAGAGTACCCACCCATTCTACCGCTTTTTGTAAGGCAATTGCCTCGGCCTGGAAAACGGTTGCCTCGCCATTTAGTCTGAACTTCAGGCTATGTACCGCGTTACCATCCCTTAGTACACAGAAAGCTCCGCCCACAGAGCTTCCCTCCTTGAAACCGTCGGTGAAGACCTCATACCCGTTATCTGTCTGATACCCGGCTGCCCATGAGCAGGTCGGGAGATCAGCCGCGTGTATTCTCCAAGGCTCTACCTCCGGCTCCGTGAGTGCCTCCATGTTCTCGACATGGAAGCAGGGGAGTTGCATTTTCACCCCCCGAAAGAAGGCGGCTTCCTGGGAAACCACCAAGTCTAACGGAGGAATGCCTGCCAGTGCGCATAAAGCGTCGCTCGAGACCGTTCTATAGGCTCGACATATTTTCTATGCACAGATTCTTTGGATGGAAGAGAGGATCTTTATCTCGCGGACATTGCCCTCCGCCTTCCACCATGCTCCGGCAGCGTACACCACCAACCGCTCTATTGCACGTTTATACAGCATCCTAAGTGCGCCACCTTTTAATCCCCACGTTGTCTGGGCGAAGTGCGAGAGTTTACTCATGACTTGTTCAACCCTCTCCCTCCCCCGGTGTAGTTGGGGAAAGAAACTTAGACTCTTGTCGATTGTGACTCCTAGCACCCTGATTTCGTCACAGGACTCTATGACTGAGTCTCCCATTTTGAAACTATGTTTCTGCCTGCTCAGGAACTTTCCTCGGACGACAAATATCGCCTGAGTCTTGGGAGCGCTGAACTTGATGCGGTGAGCCACATTCCACTCTAAGACCTTAGCCAAAGCTCCATCAACTCTTACCCGTAAGTCTCCGGGTGTGTTTGCGGATACTATTAGAGTAAAATCATCTGCATATGCTTTCAGGATGCCTCCTTGGAGGTCTAGTGCTAGTGCACTATTGGCAACTAGGTTCCATAGGAACGGGCTGAGGCAGGAACCTTGTGGGGTTCCCCTCTCTAGCTCGCTTGTGGGGTTCCCCTCTCCTTCCGCCTCGGCTATTACTTTCCTATCCGAAAGATAAGAAAGCATCGTCCCATAGATGTTAGAGGGACATCTCATATCTTTGAGTTGTTGGAGGACGTTCGGCCACCACACCGTGTCAAACGCCCCTTCGACATCGAGCGATACAACCGCCGTGTACGCTTCTTCATTTTCGCGCTTCTGAACTTCACTTATCAGGTGCCACAGAGCCATTGTCGTGCTACGTCCCGCCCTGAAGCCGTACTACGTCGATTTCATGAAGCCTGATCTCTCTGCGTAGTGGCAGAGTCGGGACAGTAGCAACCGCTCCAGTATCTTCCCTAAAGAGTGGATAGCAGACAGATTCCTCTTCTGCTTTTAGGATCTCTCGGATCCTTTCCAGGCTTATTCAAAAGCACGAGCTTGCCGCACTTCCAGTTTCGTGGGAACACCCGAGTCCTGAGACAAGCGTTGAACGCTGCTGGTAGCAGGTTCGGTTCTGACTCATGGAGTCTTTGTACAATCTGTTCGTTGATTCTATCTAGACCCGGGGCTTTACCTTTCGGCAGCTACCTAAGGACTCTGTCGATTTCCTTTGCCGCGGACATTAAGTCCGGACTGGTGTCCGTAGCATGTTGCACTGCCAGTCTAATCGATCTTTGATCCGGCGTGTCGTTCTCACTGCCGTCCTTCGGGTAAAGGGCGTGCAGTATGACACTTAGAGTCTCGCTTATGTCGGTGGTTAGTGCTCCGTTTGGTTTGCGGACACTTGTGTACAATACCCGTTCGTGAACTTTGCCTGATGCCTATTTCAACACCCTACGGAAAGGGTCTGCGTCCGCGGTTTCGCAGAACTCTCTCCAGAATTCATGCTTCGCTTGGTTAATCAATTATTTATATTTCGCCCGATTCCTTTTAAATGTGAGGCACTTCTTTGCTCTCACTTCCGGGTCAAGTTCCACCTGGTATTGGCGGCGGAGCTTGCGTATCTTGGTCTGCCGTCGTTTTAATTTTGGCGACCACCAAGGCACCGGTTGATGCTTGGATCTTTTTGCACCTGATGGGCTGGCGCAACTTTCTACGCTTGTTGTGGTGAGAGCGAACGTCAGCTCTCCTACCTAGCTCCTCCACCTGCGCCGCTGTTGTGGCGTTCTGCAAATTAGCAATGAACCCCGGAGCGAGCCCCGATATCGCCGTAGCGAATCGCTCCCAGTTCATCCGTTTCATATTCAATCTGCCGCTAGTGGACATGATCATTTGGCTCCAGTTGATACTGAAGTCCACGTATCTGTGGTCTCCGCGGGTTTCAGTAGGCGCTACACGCCATCCTGCTACTCGTCTTACGATCCGTTCCGAGACCATCGTGACATCTATCCAGCTCTCCCCTCGAGGTCCGCAGAAGGTTGCCTGAGAGTCAACTTCATTTATTATGTGCAGCCTGTTCTCTGGTGCAAACTCCATTACTTCTCGTCCGCGTCGATCGGTCCTCCCTGGGCCCCATAAGGAGCCCTTGGCATTCCAATCCCCGCCGACTACTATGCCGCAGTTGTTATTTGCGGTTTTCAGTTCTTTAACTGCGTCAAAGATGGTATCTAGTGGTCTTTGTGGGGCCACGTAGATTGACGCTAGGCATATATCGCCTCTTGAACCGGTAACTTTAATTGCCACTACATGTGGAGTTGATCTTATTTCGATGACCGATAGGTCATTGTCTGGAACCAAGACTGCACATAGCGGTTCCCTTCTTTGATTGTAATATATGCGGTACCTCTTCGGGGAGACCCGGATCTGATATAGCTTCAAGTCTTTCAAATACCCAACCACGGGTTCCTGCAGGAGAACCACTTGGTATCGCTCCTCGGCGATTGCCACTTGGAGCCTATTCCGGGCTGCGTACGTGTGTACAGTGTTGAACTGGAGCACTCTTAGCATGCTTGGATCGTTACTGGAGCCTCCCATTAACACTTCTGTTTGGCTGCCTGTAACTCTCTCAAGTAGAGGGGACACTTAGCGTCGTAGGCTGAGTGCCCGACGTCCATACTTTTGTCCGTCCCCTCTGCATGCTTTTTGCATGGCCACAGCATCGCTCCTGACTCTCACAGTCAGAGCCTTTATGTGGTCCTGCGCACTTAAAACAAACCTAGTCCTTAGTGTATTTGTGCTGAGTGTGCCCGAAGCCTAGGCAACGGTAACACCACATCACCCACACAAAATGCTCTATCCTGTGGCTCACCCAACCACAGCATAGGCTCCTTTGTTTTCAATAGTAGATCTCCGTTTTTGGATGTGTGGAAACTCAGTGTTTACCTTTGCCGCTCCTTGTTTTGATAGGAAACTGCTTCTGCTGCACTGTCTTTGAACCCTTTATTCTCTGCAAGTTCTGTTACTACGCTTTCCTTCGTCGAGGACTCCGGAAAGTTGTAGAAAACGAACCTCACCTTCCTTTCCTTCGGCACCACAGTCTTGACTGCTGCCTTGGTCGCCTCGGTTTTCTCAATCTCCGTTTTCAGCGAGGCGACTCCCTCCTTCGTCGCCAACTCCATCAGAATTCCCCCAGTCCTGGTTCGCCTTACTGATTTAAACCTCTATCCACCTTTTGTGGATTCACTTCTTTCGCCAGGAGCTCTTTAAACTCCTACGGCGACTTCTCTTTATCCTCCTTCGAATATAGTATAACTATATTTCTCTCCTTCCTTGGCCTTTGCTTTTTTGGCCGCTTTTCTGTTTGGGGCTTATCTACCGCCTTCGCAGCTCTCTCTGCAAAGGTCGGTTTCTTCTTGCGCTTCTTCCATTCACCTTCCTCTGTATCTAGTTTTTCCGTTTTTCTCTCCGTTTCCTCCTCCCGCCGGGCCTCGTTAAGGCCGCGGAGTCGGTTCAGTTCCAACTTCTGATCCACAAGTAGATCCTGGAGCTGGCTGACCTGCTCACGTACTTCGGCGGTTTCCTTTATTGAAAAATTCTGGTTCTTATCCGTCAAGAACTCCTCCAAAGATCCCATTATCCTTCGAGATTTGGCCATCGTGGAGTTGTCAATTTCGCATTCCGTAGATTCGCATTCGATATTCAACAGCATTACGTTATCATCCATATTTGTCAGCATACTTAAAAAGTAGAGAAAGGATTGCCATTGAAACGTCTACCCTACGGTTTGGGTAGCGTTCGTACATGAACCTGCTACCCATAAAGACTTCACTGGCTCCCATGGTTTTTCTATCTGGCTCGGGATTGCAGCCGTCATGCTCACTCGGCGGGAGCCTCATCTCAGGTTTTTCCGAGCCCAGAGGCGACCTCTCGATCGTTGGTCCTAAGAGTGGTACTCTCGAAATTAGCTTCCTCCAAGTGAGTACCCCATCCGGTCTCCCTCACCAGACGGTCCCGCCACTTCCACCAGCCGAACGAACCTTCTCTGGGGCCGCACACAAGCCGACTCAGACTATTTGGATTCCCGAAGGATCCTTCGGCGCGGGACCTCTACCCAAGCTTTGGTAGAGTCTGACGGCCTGCGTTAGTGGAGTCCTGTCCTTACTCTGACCCTGTGTCACGGGTCGCACCAACTGGGTTTTTTTAATATTTTTATAAGACATCACTTCGCAGTGCAGCTCATGCAACCTGCACTCCGTCCATGGGGGTTAGTAGCGGTGCCCGAAGGCTGTTAGTAGGACGTCACAAACATAAAACACATATAACATATATCACACAAAAAAATCCTTATATTTTCTATTTTGTTTTGTGCCCGGAGGCTTTTATAATTTTCTATTCGATTTTGTGCCCGAAGGCTTTTATAATTTTCTATTCGATTTTGTGCCCGAAGGCTTTTATAATTTTTTTGGCATGCAGCCCCAGCCGCCAATCCTCGTAGAGGACTCCGCGGACATCGGGTACCATGACGTGGAGAGTGAAGAGACAAGCTCCACTCCGGGTCCAGCACATCATTAGCCTCGCTTCCTCTTCCGTGCTCCGGGCTGTTTGCACGTAAGACTTCGCACTATGTGCTCAGTCTCGGTCTAGCCATACTGATTTTACCTATTTTTAGAGGAAGCGGTGGCTCCGTCAATTCCTTTATTTATGTTACTGAGTGGGAGCCTAGGTCTCCCCGGAGCCTTCCTTGCACTGCTACGTAGATCATACTTCCCCAGAAGTTTGGACGTCCGCTCCGAACTGGAGTTCACCACCTCTAGGCGCGCGCCTATTCGGGATCCCTTCGTTCGTGCAATTCTGTCTCCACACCACTTGTGTCCGCCTGGGATGACAATTCCCAGCTGCAATTCAGAGCAGTAGTCGGTCGAAACCTGGACCCTCTTCGCAAGGATATCTAAGACTTTGCCGTCTCCCAACTAGGGTTCCTCCGTCCTAAAGATTGTGATAGAGAGCACTCTTTCCAATTCGGTTTCAAGTTCAAGTAATTCAAGTTTCCAATTCGGACCGTCTCAATATATATAGTGACGGACACGGAGTTAGAGGTACTTGCTCGAAGTACGTCTCCCACATCTTTATGACAGCGTCACTTACCTGTCAGGCGGACATCAACACTTGGCCCGCGGCATCCACTTGCCACCATCGTCCCCAGCAGGAGGCCATCCCCGCTAGGGTTGTTCCCTATCGTCCGGGAACATGGACTGCCCAGAAATTTTCTAAGTCCAGCATGGACTTACCAGAGCGTCCTAATTTGAAACATTATAAAGTTTCAGAAGGGACCTCTCCGGAAAGTACTGACTCATAAAAATAAAACCCTCAAAGGCCGAGGCCAATGAGGTTGCACGACTTCCACGAGGAAGTCCTAGAAGCAGTCTCCCCTCCGGCTTTCTACACACTTGTCTAAGTCTTTAGACAAAAACCGTCATGCCGTTGGCCATCGTTTTTAGGCGGTGTTACCAGCCTACACCACTTGGAGGTCCCCTTCCTGGGGTGGAGCTATTCCGACGTGCAATGAGTCTCCTAGCATGATCGGACATGGGCAGGCGCCCTTCGTAGCCCCTTCTTCTCAACAGTCTCGTTCTCTCCTACAATCTACCACTTTCGACAACCTGCCGATCACAGTAACTTCCCATGGAACCCTGAATTCTTCCCGCGGAGTGATCTCAGTGGTTGATCTTCTGAATGTCTCCGAGGAGGAACCTCTTCAAGAGCTCTTCGCACAGGGAGTTACGGCAGTATGACTTATCAGTATGCGTAGAGATGGACAGACTGTATCGACCAAGCATGTTATCTTAACGTTTAACAAACCAGCATTACCATATTCCATCACCGCTGGTTACCGCTCCTGCTCCGTTCAGCCGTATGTCCCAATCCGTTGCGCTGCTTCAAATGCCAGCGTTTTGGTCATGGTCAGAACTCGTGCCCTGGAGCTGCGACTTGCCCACGTTGCGGCCGTCCTGCTCATGAGAACGAGTGCACTTCCATTACTTGCTGCGTTAACTGCAAGGGTGACCACCCTGCGTATTCTCGCTCATGCCCGAAGTGGCAAGAAGAGAAGAATATCCAGCAAGTGAAGGTGCCGCAACAACTCTCCTATGCAGAGGCTAAAAATCTCGTGTCGCTCGTACCACCCCGTGGATCGTACGCAGCGGTTACCCACGGCACAAAGTCGCAAGAGGTACAAACGTCTCTCAGCTTTCCCCCGTTGTTTGTGTTGCCGATTTTACAGCTTCCAGTGTCCATCCATCACTTCTGGGCGTAAGAAGCCTTCCACCAAAACAGGTTCTGCGTCTCACACGACTTTATCAAGACCAACTTTCACTCCTGCACAGAAGTCCACAAAGGCCATGCACTCTGGGCCTAAGAAGCCCCTCAAAAAGCTCGACTCCAGTGCAGTTCTTCACGGTAGCATTAAATTATCAAATTCTTTTAGTGAGTTTTCTGCATTCGAGGATGAGGACTGTATGGATACAGCCCCTCCTCCTACTACTTTGTCAAAACCCACCGCGAAACGTGAGTCCCGAAACTAAACCGTGGCCGCCACCTCCGTAACTCCCAATGCCCACTACACTTTTACAATGGAACTGTCGTGGTTTGCGTGCAAACGTCGATGATTTGAAACGGTTGTTGCACACCCATTCTCCTGCCTGTGTTGCCCTGCAGGAAACCCTGATGCGTCCGAGAGCTCGGGTACAGGTGCGTCACTATGGCATTTATCGTGCGGACGACAACTCGTCTGAGTCTCGGGGAGACATTGCTCTTCTCGTCTCCCCACCACGTGCCATCCATAGTTCTGACGTTTCAAACTGTTCAGCTTTAGGCTGTTGCTGGGCGTAACTTTGTTGGTCATACGCTCATACGCTCACAGTATGTTCCGTGTATTTGCCACCGGGAGACCGGGTGGCCTTTTCCACACTGGACGATCTGGTGCGTCAGCTTCCGCAACCGTTTCTGCTGCTTGGGGATTTTAACGGCCATAGCACACTTTGGGGTAGCTCCTCTACCAATAGCAGGGGTCGAGTTGTCGAGCGCTTGCTCACAGATCTCGACTTGTCCCTGCTGAATACTGGTGAGGTTACTTATTTTCATGCTCCAACGCGGTCAGTCACTGCTATGGATCTGTCATTCTGCTCTCCGTCACAGTACTCTTTGTGGTCGTGTCCCGTCCTTTCGGACCCCATGGGAAATGACCACTTTCCCATTTACTGTCCTATACCACTGCTAGCAGCGAGTTTTCCAGCTTGCCGCGGTGGAAAATGGACTGTGCTGATTGGGGTCGTTTCACCACATTAGATGTGTTGACGGATGACTTGAGACTCCAACTATTAATCAAGCAGTGGACCAAGTAGCTACGTGTATTCTCCAAGCAGCTGCCTCTTCTATGCCTCGCACTTCGACAGGCTTACCTAGATCACCTAAACCTTGGTGGAACCACGACTGTTCTGCAGTCCGGAAAGCTCAGAAGAAGGCGTGGGAAATTTCTTTTTCCAGAAGACTCGGGCGTTTGCCCGTGAAGTCCGCCGTCGTAGCCAACGGGGGTCGTGGCGGAAGTTTGTGTCCAACATCACGGTTTCCACTGGTTCGAAGGTTGTTTGGGAAGCGATTCGTCGTATATGTGGTCGCTACACGTCCCACCCCATATCCTCTTTGAGCACGGATGGTGGAACCGTGTCAGATACTCCTACCATTACGAATGTCTTAGCTGAATCATTTTCGCAGGTTTCTCGGAGTTCCAACTACAGCACGTCTTTCCAAGCGGTGAAGTCCTCTGCAGAACGTACTGAGATTTCCTTTCGGCCCTTTACACCGGTTGGATACAACTCTCAGTTTACGTTTCTTGAGCTACAGGTAGCTCTGTCACGTTCTCACAATTCCGCCCCTGGACCTGATATGGTACACTATGCCATGCTGCGTCATGTATCTCCTGCATCTCTCCGTGTGCAGCTACGGTTATTTAACCGCATTTGGCTGGAGCAGGAGTTTCCGTCCGCATGGCGTCATGCTATTGTGCTATCCTTTCCGAAACCTGGGAAGGATCCAACTTCGCCTTCGAATTACAGACCTATTGCGCTAACCAGCTGCATATGTAACTTAATGGAATGGATGGTAAATGCACAATTAGTGCATTTCCTCGAATCTTGTGGTGTCTTGTCTCCGTTCCAGAGCGGTTTTAGGCGGCTGTGTTCAACTACAAACAACTTACTCGCCCTGGAGACGTCTATCCGGGAGGCGTTTGTTCGTCGTGCACATCTGGTGTCGACCTTCTTTGACCTGGAGAAAGCCTACGATCTCACCTGGCGTTTTGGTAGTCTCCGTGACCTCCATGCTATGGTGCTCCGGGGAAACCTGCCGGTGTTTGTCCCCAATTTCTTGGCAGATCGCACTTTCCAGGTTCGTGTTGGCACGACTCTGTCCGGACAAGAAATATAGGCAGGGGACGTTTGTCTTTCCCTGATTTTAGTTGTGCACAGGGAAGTTCATATTTTTTAACTTTTCAACAATGTTCGCGAGGATGTATGTGTTTATCACTACTTTTACCGGTTTTTCATCTTCCGGCGGAAAACTATTGTAACTTAAATCCTCGTTCTCAAGGGTACCTGAAACCTTTCGTTAGTGCCTCGATTTTGTCTACCTCGTTGACAATATCGAGGGCTACCTTTCTTCCGATTCGTCTCGATTTTGATTTTCTCGTTGCGGTAGCTGGCTATTTTGCTCCAGGTGAGCTTTTTGTCAACATTCATTATCGATGGGATTTTCTTCTTTTCGCTAGTTTCATCCCCACCCGAAATTTCCATTTGGTCCTCTTCCAGCCCTTCTTCGTTTGCAAGTACCGCGAACTGGTTGCTTGTTTCAATATTTGCTTGGGTTGGTCAATAGTAGCCTGGGCAGAGTAGGATATTTATCCGGTCTCCTTCTTTAGTGGCTGGCTGCTCCGCTTCCAACTGGGTTTTCAGTTTCCATTACCACAGTTATTATTTGATAGTTTCCTAATGTAACTTACATCTGACGGTGTTTTTCCTGACTTAATCTTAAATTAATGCTGTATCTATTACATTCTTTAATTCTACACGTTCATCCGTTTGGTAGTTTGCAAGTTCATCCGTTCGCAGAGTATCGATATTACAATATCTCATATATACTTATCTCACTAATATATCACCCAGACCTATTACTAAGTGAAATAAATCACTTTAGGCCGACCACTCGTCGACTTCAGTGATCGGGTAACTCACCCTGTGGTGGGTCAGAAGCAGGGATCAAGCAACCTCCGTAGAGCTGATCGCATGCTGTGTATTCCGGAAGTGAAAGTGCCGCTGCTGCCGAAAACATGTACTCGTTGTCACCAGGGCTCCGAGAATGTCCTCTCACTATGCTGTCTAGATCAAGAATCTGGAGAATAAATACCCTTCAACATGACGAATGGTGACAATTTCGAGAAACCAACGTCAGACGAATTGATGAGGAATGATGGTTCGTTGGAGAACAGAATATTCTGTTCGGGCACTCTTAGAGGACCTGTTCGAAGAAAGATTTGAAGTTTGAGATTGCATGGTAATACCATTGCGAATAATTCGACAAGCCGAACCGAAACAGCAGTACCTCGCCCCACAATTGCCAAGTTACTCATTTCCAGCGACACGGGTCTTCGAATACGGAAAACGCACAGCCACGATGAGGGTGAAGATGGACACTTTGCGGTCCACGTGCCTATCCCGTATATTTATACAGGATAGGCAC
>JJRW01S0048838.1:7766-18585 GCA_001188405.1 Loxosceles reclusa
CCTCTCTCTCTTGTTCCAAATCCAAATTCAATGAAACAACAAACAAAAACTTATTTTAACTTTCACCGCGTGTCACTGTATTAACAGTAAGTTACTAGTTGCACAACAATTAACCCTCCCACATTAGGGGAGTGTTAATCCTAACTTCAGCAACATTTTATAAACTTCTCGGTAAATAAGGAACTGACAAATTTTAACAGCGTATAATAAAAATATGGCGAGTATGTGTCCAAAACTGTGTTAGACTTTCGACAGATTCAAAAGCAGTTGTGTAGTGCATCAACGAAAAAGAATGGAAAAAAAACAGTATTAGTTGAAAGCATTTAAATTGTGGCAATTGATGGAGCCATTTTCCTTTTTTTAGTACATATTGAGGTTTTAAATAATTTTTAAATGTAAAGGGGATAAAACTTTGCTAAATTTAGTCAAGCGGCTACTTCCTGTAGCATACTGCGTTTGGCTCTAATCTTTAATTCACATGAATAAGTGCGATTAACATTTATGTATGTATTTGTATTCTCCGACGAAGGTGAGTGCCGCAAAAAAGAGTAATAAAAAAAAGAGAGGGAAGTTACACTGAGATACATTAGACAAAAGGGAAAATAGGACAAGAAATACCCTATTTGCTTCGAAAAGAAAAAAAAAGCGAAAAAACATCAATGGTAGTGAAAAAGATGAAATTTAGAGCGTGCGGCACATTTTTCATGCGTGCGTCACAAATCATTGTAAGAACTACGGTTTGTTACACTCTCGTACACCTGATGATCCGCACGTTCCGAGAACCACTATTTTGCAGTTGTTGTTGTAGGCGCTAGTGGAACCGGTTGTGAATGCGATCGTGTGCATCCGGTTCGCCTGTTCATTAATGCTTTTCGTATCTTCCTTTTCTCTCCCTCTCTCTCTCTTTCGTGACTTTTTTTTCCTGATCTCTCCCCTACCCCTACTGCCCTTTCCTTATGGAATGATGAAATTTTACCTTCGATGATGAAAATAGAAAGGGTCAAAAGGTAAATTAGAAAGTAAAATGAGGAACGTTTATGATGACGGATCATGAACCATTATTAAATCAAATTGTCATGTTTTATAAAAAATGAAAATATATATATAATGGTTGGCATAAAGTCGGTTAGCGTGGTTTTGAAAGCCTCTCCACATTTGGGAAAATTAATTACAGAATCTTCACATCTCCTGCCACTTGACTTACCATTTGTAAATTGATAAATGGAATGATTGATTCCGATCAGCTACACGAGACGTGAATAATTTCTTCTCAGCGCTATTTACTGAACAATGTAGATGATGACTAGTTTCGGCATTTTCGGACAACTGCCCTCTTCGAATCCACGTCTGATAATGCTACGAGATTCGACGTTGATCTGGCCGATGAACCCGAATCAATGACGAATCTTTGTTGATCATGACTTTGTTTGATTATGGCCACCGTTTGCGAGCCACGCGTCAACGAGGTCCTATGCTTTGTTGTCAACGTAGAAAATGTTATGATTGCTGATGATATTGTAAAAGTTAACACTAACTTTTATGATGAAAGCAGCATTTATTTTGCAAAAATTGAACTGCTTAGTGGTTTACTTGATGATTCTTCTTCGAAAAATGTCAAGCTTAAAGATTCATTGACTAAGCCTCGTTCTGCCTTCGAAATGGAGGACATCTTCTTTGCTATTAAAGACTTGTTGCAGAAGAGAATATCTCCAAAGTCAACCTTCAACGTGCGGAGTTTGTGATCCCTTCGTGATGTTGTCGAAGAGTGATGACTTATATTACATTCGCCAATCTTTAGTGAATTCTGCATCCTCTGACTTCCTATCTACTGAAACCACTGCACTGAAAAGTATGTTTTAATCCTTTCTGACTGTACGTGACTTATAGTCCTACGAGTTCCCTTCGTTCGCAGAAAGATGTCGACCCACCACTAACTGCTTCACCCACCCATCTCCTACTCTCTTCCCTCTCTTGTGGGGAAGACGTCGCTCCGGCTGTTTCAGGCGTCCTCTCCCTACTGTGCCTTCGCTTACACCCCCCACCCCCTTGTAAGAGACCCTCTCCACCCACATATGAAGCAGATATATTACTGCCAACCCCCCTTGGTCCAACAGTCTTGAAAATAAGAGTGAAAACTCATAATTTCTTCGACAATTTTGGTGAATAATGACGAATCCCGTGCTAATTTTGACGCTGAAAATAATGAATTTCAAGACAAAAGTGGAAAAACTGTGGTATTACGAGCACCAAATATGACTCAAATATTTTATTTGCTGCTCTTTTTAACCTCCCCCGCCCCCCAAAAAAAGAGGAAAATGTATATCGGCCGCTGAAAAACTGACACTCCAGTCGATTACCTAATACTCTTTTTACGACAATTAGAAGTTCAAATTCATTACTCTGTGCGTCATTGCTCTAACACTGCATACTCGACATCATTTTCCATTGAAATAGATGACGATCATCATAATGAACTATTCAACACCCCCAGAGTTTTGACCTGACGGGGTATTGTTCTTCGTCCCTTTTATAGTCCTAGGTTTGGTAGTAACTACGAAGAAATTAAGCGAATCAAAGGAAGCGCAGCCGCAATTCCAACAATTTTAAACCTTTCTCATGAGCTCAAAAGTGTTTCCACTAGCAATGGCTCAAGCAACTCCAAACGTTTTTTAGAAATTTCGACATATAAACTCCTCATCTTTGCTAATGAAAAGTACCACTATTAGCAACAGTATTTTGATTCACAATAACTGGAGCGTTACTAAGCGTCTAAGTGTTTATTACCAAAATGTACGTGGCCTTAAAACCAAATGTAGCGAACTTCTGATTTCCGCTTTGTCAGAATATTATGACATTATTTGCCTGACTGAAACATGACTTTCTCAAGATATCCTTTCTACTGAACTACTCAGTAATAGATATTTAGCATTTCGAAGAGATCGTAATCTGTGCAATTCTTTTAAAAGCAAAGTAGGTGGTGTTTTAGTTGCCATTAAAAAGCTTTTTCACTGCACTTGCCCTGACTATCCGAATTCGAATGAAAACTTATGGATTAAAGTAAAAGTTGGAGAGAACACTTTCCCCTCCCTGTTAAGCAGATACAAGGTATTCAGACTATTTTTAAGTGTTCGAGAACCTGCATTTCGATCTGGATTATGACAAAACTACATTTCTTATTTGTGGGGATTTCAATCTCTTCCAGATATCTCTTGGACCAATAATACACCAAACTTCTCTTTTAACAATAGCAGTAAATGCTCCGTCATGAACTGCTTGAATTATTTTAATCTAACACAAAGGAATCATTCTACTAATTAATATGAAAAATCATTGATTAGATCCTTACTAACAAGATGAACAATGTATCGGTGCATATTATGGAAACGAATAATAAGTAATTTTATAATTTCAAGAATGGCAACTACTTTATGCTGTATAATAATCTCGAATGCGGATTGGGATGTTCTTGATTGCGACGACGTTGACGTTTCGGTAAACAAATTTTATGGAATATGTATGAATTGAAATGTCCACCCCCACACAAAGGACTTAAAAATAAGCATCCCAGACAAGCGTCTGCGTAGCTCAACCAGTAAAGCAGTTTTCTCCGGTACTAAACGTTCCGGGTTCGAATCCCAGCTTAGACAACTTTTCTTTACAATATTGGACACCGCAATTCCTGAAAGGTTGAAAAGAAAATGATCCTACCCTCCCCCCGTCCGGTTCATAAAGGTGATAATCACTGACATTCGGGCTAAACATTTAGCCCTTAAACGGTAGAAGTCTTCTGTTCTAACGACGACAACATCATTGTCTTTAAATCATTACGTTTCTCAGTTGAAAAAAAAATCAAAACAAAATTATAAAAGGTACATTTCTTAGGTTGAAGCTTCTATCCAACAGAAACCAACATCATTCTGAAATTTCCTGAAATTCAAGATAAAAACTCACTGAGCTACAAAATCTGTTGATCCGGATGAAATACCATCTTTTTTTCTTGAAAAATTGCGCATAGCTGCTACCCGCTCCACTTGATCTCTTGTTCAGCATGCCTGTGAATACAGGAGATTTTCCTTCGTTTTGGAAATATGCCAAATTTTCAAATCCGGTAATAGAAAGATAGTAATAGATAATATAATAGTCTATCAAGAATAATTGACCTATCTCTATATTAGCATTTATCTCCAAAGTGTTTGAAAGCATCATTTCTGAACGCCTGTATAGGCATCTCAGCGTGCACATCAGTCCTTTTCAACACGGTACGCAAGGTCGATCTGAAACTACTAATCTGATCCACTTTATAGATGATTTCTCCATGGTCTTTGATGACACTTGATGGATGTAGGGTACACAATTTTTTCGGAAGCTTTTGACACTGTTTCTCGCTCAATGTTTCTGGAAAAAAGTTTGCTCTCGGTTTTTTTCCTACTCTTTCGAACTGGTTCCGGTTATGTCTATGTGGCAGATCTCAGCAAGTCGTAATAGCTAGTTTTACGTAACTGAATTACAACATATTGTAAAGGAAAGTTGTCGACGCCGGGATTCGAACACAGAAAATTCAGCTCCGGAGCGGCTGCTTTCCCATTTAAGCTACGGGACAGGTAACTGAGAGGCTTATACTGAAGTCCTTTGTGAGTGGACATTGCAATATCAAGCGTCCCACAGGGCACAAATTTAGGTTCACTATTATTTCTCATATTCGTAAATGATATTTCTACTATTTTCAGGCATTCTAATTGTCTACTTTATGCAGTTGATCTAAAAATTTATAAAGCTGTTTCTGCTGTATGTGTTTATGAGAAGATGCAGCCAAACATTAACGCATTATTTGGATGGGAGCAAACCAAGATCTGCCTCAATATGCGCAAACGCTAAAAAATGCCGTATACCAGAAAATCCAATTTCATCAAATCTCTGGAATATTGCTGCCTCATATGGAATCCTCACCACCAGTCCCATAAGCATGGAATTTGAAATTGGAAAAGTTAAGAAAAACTTCCTGCGATATGTACATTACAAAATAAACGGCGAATACATAGGTGATTTCCTAACCTCAGTGACCCTTGTGTAATGAAAAGTTGTCGACGCCGGGATTTGAACCCGGAAAGTTTAGCTCCGGAGAAACCGTTTTTCCGTTTAAGCTACGGCGACGGGTTAACTGGGCAGCTTATATTGAAGTCCTTTGTGGGTGGACATTACAACCTCCCCCACTTGAAAGAGAGGTCAGGGTAACGACATGACTTTGAGTGGTGGACCTAACGGTTGGGTCCTTGGTTACTAGCGTGAGTCGCTATGTTCGGCGCCAATTTTCAAAGAAAAGTTGTCGACTCCAGGATTCGAACCCAGAACGTTTAGCTCCGAAAAAACCGCTTTACCGGAAAAAAAGCCGACGGGGTAACTGGGAGTAGCTTATATTGAAGTCCTTTGTGGGTGGATTGCAGTCTACTGGTGAAAATCAAATTAAACGTCCCTCGACTTTCCTCGCGCTCTTCGTCGCTATTCCCCATCGAGAGAACCAGAACGAATGTACGTGCGCAATCTCCCTTACTATGGATGCTTTCCTTGCGCAATGGTATGGCAAACAATACGGATATTTTCATTGTGTCGTACAAACAATCTAAAAACGCATGTCTTCGAACATTGTAATAGTTCCTCGATACCGATGTATCCCATCTTAATTCTAATTATCTCTGTAATTGGGTAAATGTATCTGTTGAGTTAAATTTATGTATTATCAGACGTAGATCCAAAGAGGGCAGTTGTCCGTAACTGCTGGAACTAGTCATCAAGAAAATTATCTATATTGTTCAGTAAATAGCGCTGAGAAGAACTTTTCGTCGTCTTGTGTACATCTACACCTGCACACGAGCAGTTAGGACTTTTGTTTAAATCGCCTCAACTAGTTGCTACATTGCTATTCGCAGTTCTTAGGCCGAACTCCGTCAGTCAAGCCTATTTAGTCGTACTGCCTGTCGTTCTAACGCTACTAAATCCTCCCCAAACTTATCGTTCTTGCCTATTATACGACTCTCACCAAGTGTACCACCAGATATTTTGTTTTCCTCTCTTTACCTGTGTTCATTGAACAATGTATGCTTAATATTAGAAATTAATGTCCCTTTTTGTGTGTGTGTTTGCGTGTCGTTTCTGTAATTGGATTGTTGTTCAACGGTTCAGATGAAACCAATAAATAAATCTATACAAAAACAGATTCATCAGAAACATTATAGGAACTTGCCCTTTTGTCGACGCTGAGATTCGAACCACGGATCTGTCAGCTCCGGAGAAATAGCTTTTCCAGTTAAACTACGCTGACGTTTATCTGGGAAGCTTATTTTAGAAGTCATTTCTGTGTGTGTGGGGTAGGGGGACCCTACACACTCCCACTAATGATTCTAATTATCTGAAGGTACTATTGATATATAGTACTATACGAATACAGAGAATAAAGGGCGAGGCAGGTGAAGTACTTGAGAGGAAATGAGTAAAAAAAAAGAGAGATTTGACGAACTCTCTTTCTCTTTTAGAACACGGACTCATTTGGCTGCGCAACGCTTTGGAGCGAAACGGTGGCGTTTGTCCACTATTCAAGAGCAGCTGTGGAATGCGTCTACTTTTACAGAGAGGAGACCACCAGACAAAAACAGGGTCTCAACGCCAAACATGCGGTCAACACCGGATACCACATGCACGAGCGAAAGGGAGAGTTCTCAGATATGCTCAGCTCAACAAAAGGGCCACATTACTGCAAGTCACAGTGGTTCAAAAACAGAGAACAACACCCGGGACAATGTGAACGAACAAATTGATGTACGTTGCACCGTTTTTCCATTTAGCAGCCGAAGGCTGGATCGAAAACAACTGTTGTCCTTCAACAAACGCCATTTTGCCGATCGCGCAGTTCCGGAGCGACCGCTTTCCCAATTAGTCTACGCCGACGGGGTATCTCGGCAGCCTATTATCTAAGTCTTTTGTGGGGGAACCTCACATAGTCCTCCACGTGTTGAGAGAGAGGTGAAGGCACAGGCCTGACCTCGAGTGCGGACCCAAACGGCCAAGAGTTCATGACCACAAGTGTGGAGGTCCCTGTCGGGCGCCAATTGTAACAAGCACCAGGACTCGAACCTGGATCTTTCAGCTCCAGGGCGATTGCTTTTTCAATTAAATTACGACAACAGGTATCTGGTCTGCAAGTCTTTTGTGGGTTAACTTTACAGTCTGTAACGAGATTAAATACATCCAGTTTGCACAAAGATTGGACAGTACATGATTGGTAGGAGGTAATATGGTCTAACACACGTTTTCAGTTACACAGTGCAGATGGAGGAGTGCGAATATGGAGAAAAAAAAGAACGAACGTTTATACCCTAGTTGCACAGCGACCACTCTCTAGTCTAATGGAGGTAATGATCTAATTCAGGGTGGGTTTTTTCCCTCGCATTGTTTGGGCCCCATAATCTGTGTGGAGCGATATCTGAAAGCCAGAAAATACTTAGAACTTGTCACTGACTAAGTACATTCTGTTATGCTCGTGATTACCCAATACAGATGAGTCCATTCCAGCAGAAGAATGCCCGCCCCCGTCACACAACATTGTGAAGCATGGCGTGACTTTAACGTACTTCATTGGTTCCATAATCACCGAGCTCAGTACAATTGTAAATTTGTGGGACGAGGTTTAAAGGGACACCAGGAAGCTGGACCCATTGCCTTCTACTTAACAGAACTGGGACGTGCCATGCACCGCGGCTAGGTCTCAGATCCCTTCACAGGCATCTATCAACATCTCATCGAGTCTACCCCTATCGAGGTCTTGAGGAAAAACGGTAGTTCCACTATGTAGTGGTAGGCGATTATAATAAATTGATCACTGAGTGGCCATTTTATCTTGGTTTCAATACCGCGGTTCTTTCGGGCGTCGATCATCAGGCACTTTAAATATTTATTGGAAGAAGTATATTTTAATTGTGCATATACGCCGAAGTTCCAAAAGTCATAGGATGCCTTCTAATATCGTGTCGGACGGCCTTTAGACTGGCGAAGTACAGCAACTCGACGTGGCATTGAGTCAACTAGTCGTTGGAAGTCCCCGGATGAAATATTCAGCCCATGCTGTCTGTATAGCCGTCCATAATTGCTAAGTGTTGCAGGGACAGGATGCTTTGCAAGAACGGATCTTTCGATCATATCCTAAATAGGATCGATGGGGTTCATGTCCGGCGATGTAGGTGGCCACACCATTTGCTAGAAGTCTCCAGAATGTTCATCAAACCGATCGCGAACGATTTTGGCCAGTTGACATGGTGCATTGTCATCCTGGAAAACCTCATTGTTGTTTGGGTACATGAATGGCTGCAAATGGTCTTCAAGCAGCTGAACACAACGCGTTCCAGTCAGTGTATGGTTCAGTTTGACCAGGGGACCCAGTCCATGATATGAAAAACGCCCCACACCATTATGGAACCTCCACCAACTTGCACAGTACCTTGTTGACAACTTGGGTCCATAGCATCGGGAGTTCTGCGCCAAATCCGCTGAACTCTGCCAATTCACTCGTACCAACTGGAACCGTGACTCATCTTACCAAGCTATGTTTTTTCAGTCATCTACCGTCCAAGGGGTATGTTCACGAGCCCAAGGCGGCGCAGCTGCCAATGACGGTTTGTTACTAAAGGCACTTGAATCGGTCTTCTACTGCCATATCCGATCAGCACCAAATGTCTCCGCACTGACCTCGTCGACACGTGCCTAGTATGAGACTCCTCGATTGTTGCTGTTAGTTGACGCAGTGTCTCTTGTCTGTTAGCACGGTCTGCTCTTCTCAGACATCTCTAGTCGCAGTCATTAAGTAATCACAGTCGGCTACTGTGTTAACCATGGTCGGCGGTAATGCTTGAAATCAGATAATTTCGGCACATTCTTGACACTGTAGATTGAGGAATGTTGAATTCCCGAACAATATCACAAATGGAATGCCACATGCCTCTAGCTCCAACAAGCATTCCGCGTTCAAAGTCGGTCAATTCTCGTCGTGTAGCCATAATCACGTCAGACAACATTTCATAGGATTCACCATCGTCCAACTGAAAGAACTGACAATGCACTGCCCATTTATACGCATTTTACGCGGTTACCTCCACCTGGATAATTGCATATTACTATCCAATGACTTTTGGTACTTCAGTGCATAGCGGAGTGTATTTAGTTTTACACTTTGTGTATAAGCATTTGGCAACATAAAACGCAATTTAAGCGCGAATTTTCGAAAAATAAGTAATGAACTTCTGAACAGATTACAAGTTATTCTCTCTCTCTCTCTCTGATGTACACCATGACTAAGACCATAGTCTGTAATGACCACTAACCTAAACCTCTTTAACAAAATTAACATAAACACTAAAATATATGGCACACTACTCCACGATAAGAAGAAGCAGCTAGGGAAAGACACGTCAAACAGACGTAAAATAAAAGGAAAAAAAATTGCGAAGCAAAGAAAGAGGTAACAACTATATTCTGACCGTCTGTTGCTCTGTTACTTTTAGTAAAGAAAGACTCTTTAGTGAGTGCGTTTATTCCGAGGTACTTCAAGTTGTTTTCGGAAATACCTAAGCACGAACGGTGCCAAACTGATGTCTGGAAATTCGGAAGCTGACGATTAAAGCAAAACATCAGAACTTCAAATAAAGGCTAAGTAAAATTTAATGAGCCTATCGGCCCTTTAAGTGACAATTAAATACGAGTAGTTTCTAAACGAAACGCAATTTAAATTATATTCGGTGCATTAATAAAAAAGATTGCTTCACTTACAATTTGTTTGAATTTGAATATTTATTATTTATTTGTTCCGTGTTGAGGTTTACATCTAAATTTTAGTGCAAGATAGCACTACAGTTGATTACAGATACTTGTCGACTTGTATAATTTTTGAACTTAATAAAAACAAATTGTTTGCCTTTAACTTCTTGTTTTTCTGACTTCAAAGTTTTTGAAGTGAAATTCTTAAGTTTTTTTGGGGAACTTCAGTTTTTTTGTTGTTTACTGTTCTGTGAAAATTAACGTTCTGAAATCACTTTGACTTTATCGTAAAATTATGGCAAGTAAGCGTTCGTGTCGTGCAAAGAGCATGAGAAGCTCTAATGTGGGAATTAACGATATTGACAACTTTCTCTCTGCGGATCATGCTCGCGCTTGTTCTCTGGCAATCAGCTATGGCGAGCGAAACCTTGCAAGTCAGACATACATTTCAAAAGAAATAATCCAAATGTAAGATGGTCACTGAAAGGTTTAGAAGATTGAACTGCACTAAGTAAAATGCATCAATATATTTGAGTCCATCTTCCTAATATACGAGGTATTATGTATGATGGATATGAATAAAAATTCGAGTGCATAATTCGTTATGATTCTGCAGTCGAATGTCGGAGGTCATCCTTTTTGCCTCTAACAGAAATTTATGGGGAAAAAATGTAAAAATAAGGCAATTAGTTCAAGTTGCAAAGTGTTCCGTACTTGTAAATTTTGGTAATTTTCAATGCGAAAATCAAAATTTTGACCTCACACGAATGAAACTTGAAACCAATAATTGCTTTGAATCTTCTTCCTCAGCGGATACTTTTAATTTTTGTTTCTTTCAGAGAATTCGAATTTTTGGATTTTACTTTGGAAAGTGTGCTTTTCTTTTTCGAAAGACTGGAAGAGGTTTTCAAGAAAGAAAATTGAGGTATGTGAAATCTAAAGTAAGGGCTTCCTCCTCACTTCTTATTTGCTGTCTCAGCTTTGGTCGGTCATAATGTTTTGAATCGGCATTTTGTGTAAG
>JJRW01S0049011.1:10189-20675 GCA_001188405.1 Loxosceles reclusa
TTTCCCAATTAGGTGGAAAGAAGCCGGAAATATAAATATCTAACGTTACAACTTCCGATAAATCGGGTGGAATTTGTTTGTAAGCCGGGAAAATGCCGTGGCGTCTACTTTCCTTTCTGCTCTTGTTGGGTGCTGGAGTACAGGTAATACGTTTCTCATTTGCGAATTTTTATTTAATGTACTGCAGTCTTAGTAGTAACTGTGATTTAAAATTAGTGTTCTTAAAATTCTTGTGAAACAAAAACGAGCTTATTTTCCTGTTGAGTTTTTCTTAGCACAAAAATCAGCTGTGTATATTTATCCTTTTCAAATAATTATCAATAGGAGAAAATTTCTCCAGGTTTTATAGCTGTTATCCACGTTCAGGGGTGCTAAATGCTTTTCTGCTCCTTCCATAGAATCGCCTTGTAACCAGGCAGAGTATCAGTTGGTCCAGTACAACAAAGGGTCAGAAATCAGATGGATCTCTGAACGTTCTCCTTGGCAAATAGAGCATTTTTTTCGCGTCTGCTCCACATTTTCAGTGGACACCTTCCCGAAAACATTTAACCTCTGTGAGCTCTATATACATTTAAGTAAACCTAACCGACAACCTAACAATAATAGGAAAGACTTTCGCCAGAGATGCTAAATGTTTTATTGCTCCTTGTAAGGTTCCCCCTCACAAAAGACTTCAAAATTAAGCTTCCTAATTACCTTTCGGCGTAGTCTAAATGGAAAAGAGGTCACTCCGGAGCCGACAGATCCCTAGGTTCGAATCCCGGCGTCTATAAAAGGGCAAGATTCCCTTATCCTAGGCCTTTCGATTAGCATAATCGATAACTGTATGGTTAGCTTAATCGGGTACCAACCGATAGACTAGGGTTCAATCCCCGGAAGTGGCAGAATAACATTTAGCCTCTCTGAGCGTGGAGACAGCTATAAAAAAAAAATAATAAAAAACTGGAGAAATTCTTTCTCAAGCTGTCGGTTGGGTATAGTTAAATTATCAATAGTTTGTAATATTTCCAGTTTTGTGCTTTCCATTTACATATTTTTTTTTCTCAAATCGAACAAAATATTTCCCAAAAAATTACTAGTATTAATTAAATTTCTTTATTCTTTATATTGTTTTGCAATAAAGTTTCAATTAATATAATCCCTCTTTCTTTATGAATCAATCTTTAGGAGCTACGCACAATTGTACTTCATGAATTAGTCCTGATTCACAGTTTCAAATTAAACCAATGTAAAGAAGCAGCAATAATTCAATTAGAGCGCTATTTTCGCCAGTCAGTAGTCATTTGTAAATTACAAATAGCAAGTACTTAAGGGTAATACAATGAATAAAAGCTCGGTGCTCTTTTCAATTATAACTATGAATTTATGCGGAGAATTGAATTATGCAATTTGATTTTCATACAAGCATTCAGATTTCATTTCTATGTACAGTCAAATGATTTATTTGGTTTATGAAATATCAGTACTAGTGAAAGAGTCATATAAACCATATTAGAATTGCAGATCTCTTCATTCACTTATTATAAGATTTTAAAAATAAGTGTAAATGGGGTATTTAGGGAGTAGTGGTTTTTCATATAAAAGAAATATTACTTTGTGGCGTAAAACAACGGACTGTTATTTTCATCTGCACGCCGCTGATGGCAAATCAATGCGTTCAGGAAACTAACTGTTTCCGTAAACATCGAAAATAAACGCAACATAATTCTGTCAGAGCCAGAATAAATATTGACAGCGACTAGGACCGATGACCTCGGGTATCAAGCCTGTCCGCGAGCTAACCCATTGCTCCACGCCAATTGATGCCGTAGCCAACAAATATTCAGCTTCAATTAAACTTCAGCGTGCCTACGGTTTGTTGGCGTTAAATTTAACTATCAGCTGACAAAAATATTAGCAGACAGGAAAAAAGCCGGACAATTAAAGAGAGAGAGAGCCCGGACTAACACATTTCGTGTATGAGAAAAGAAATCTCGCAATAAATCTATTGTACTCAAATACTCAGAATAAGTTGATAAGAAAATCTGCTTAAAATGCTCAAAAAATCATAAGCATTGTCTCGAACAAGATATGGTTTGACGACGTTAATAGACCAAGAAAGGGCAGATCCTTTAAGCGCATATTCGAAAATGCTCATTTTGAAATCTTCAACAACAGAAGATAATGTAAAATGTTGAAATAATTTGCCCAAAACTTTCTGGGCTGAACCAGCCACCTTATAACTAAAAGTAGGAAGAGTCACATGCGAATTTATTGTACGTTGCTGACCATTAAAACTGCTACACCAGGAAAAAAAACAAATAGCAGAATCATATTTATTGTACTCATACAGTATGATGAGAGGAAGGCATTAAATTTACAGATAATTTTGTGGCACAGGTTATACAGTTATCAGTACCCAGAACAGCTGCCTCTGGCAGAAAAAGCAGCTGTAATTCGGCAAGGTATTGAGACTAACAGAGTTTGGATGGCAAGTTCGGTTACAGCATTCCATGCAGCTTCAACTTTATGCCAGAATTCATCAATTGTACTGGCTTGCCAGTGATGGCATGACAGTCTCTCTCTCGACAACCATTGAGCAGACGGTCTCATTTGGAAAGGGATCTGGAAAACCTGTAGGGGCAGTACAGTGTACAGTCGAACACCCTTTGTATCGAGGAAGGTCAGTACAGCTTGGGCAACATGCGATCGTGTATTGTCCTGTCGAAAGGTAGCGTGAAGGAGACCTCGAATATATGGGAAAGCCACTGGTCTTTACACGTGAGAAATGAAACGGCAGACATCCCAATTATCGGCTACGCAAACAAGAAGTGACGGATATGTGCATCCAATGGCACTCCATACCATCACTCCAGGTGCTGGGCCAGTATAAAAATGACGAATGCAAGCTGGCAAATGGTCGCTTTTCTCGGTGTCTCCACATACGGATGCAGCCATCATGATACTGTACAAAGAACCATGATTCGTCAAAAAAAGACGACGTAACGTCACTCCTGCGTCGTCCATGTTCAACGTTGATAGCACCACTGTAGGTGTCCTTGCGTCTGTTGCAGCTTCAAGGGAAGCCGCAGCAAGGGTAATACTGACTCAGGGTACGTGACGTGGCTGTACAATTCTTAAGTACGTTCTGACAGAATGTCCGTCTTCTCGAGAGTTAGTGACCAGGACCGCTAGGATCCTGCACGCGTTCCAAAATGTGCTGGTAACACGTGTCGGAATTCCATTCGGTGTATACGAGCGATTTCCCTCCGTACACAAGGCATAGCAAGACCTTTACACAAGCAACCAACGTTGGAATGTGATTTCCGTATGAGAAAACCGCTTTACAATATTTCCTTTGATACACCCTGTAGATGGCGTTACTCCTATCTGCTTCGCGAACACGCGTTGAAATGCTAATTATTTAGATATCCCAGCATATTGTACCTTTCATGAAAATTTTGTGCTTGTTGCGTGCCGCCTTCATGCTGTAGCAGTTTTAATGGCCAGCAGTGTAGATGCAATATTTTGTCTTGGCTGACCCTCTAGAGAGGTGGTGCGCAAATCGTGGGTCGCAACCCCCGGAGGGGTCGCGAGAAAATTTTTATGGATCGCCAAATTCAAATAAATTTATTTGACAATAAAAAATATAAGGCTTTTCCTTTAACTAGTATAAGGGGTAATAGTAAAATAGGGAAATGAGATAATATTATTTATAAAAATAGAACTATATTTCTTGTTTACGAAAACCCCGTCTACTGTCTATCCAGGGGTGCGATAAATTCTACTCAAAATGGGGAGGGGGTCGCAAACGAAAATAGTTTGCGCACTACTGCTCTAGAGCATGGTCCAAATTGTGAGTACGGGCGTGTCTGTCAAACGTTGTCTTGAAACTCGATTTTCGTTCTCCACTTCCTTCAAACGAAGTGTAACGGAATCCTATTGCTTTAGCAACGCCGCGGTATGTTCATCAAGATACGGACAGGCCGGTAAAGGCGGTTAATGATAAATAACTGTTCTTAGTGGTGGAAAGACATCGTAAGTCGGTAAAGGTGCAAAAGTAGATGTTTGCACGGAATCTGTTGTAGATGTGCCAGAAACACTAAAGGCAAAAAAGATCTGGCCCTGACGAGGTCTTGCGCCGTACCGGCAAAAAACGTGGCAGGCAATGGCATATAAAAGACGGAATGTTCGGATAGATGAGCGCCAATCTGTGACGTACTACAAAGGGGGAAGGAAATCATCTCCAGTCGTCCTCCGTACGTAGCCGAGTTCACAGAACTGGCTGCGGTCACAGGTAAATTGAAATGAGAGAATAACCTAGTCGAGTCGGTGGTTCTTCTTTCCCGTAAGGTGTCTCTTGCACGTTTATGAGACATTATCACAATTGAAAGATACCGTAAGTAACACTCAAAGAATTGTCAAGTCACCAAAAAGTTAAAAGAAGACAGAATACCTGTTAAGTAGCTTCGTACAAGATTTCGTCAAATTCATACAAAAGTCTGTAACTGATACTGCATCGCTGCCCCAACAAAAAGGCACAATCTCCTCTAGTACGTTGTAGTGTCCACCCACAAAGGACTTCAATAATAAGCTTCCCAGATACTCGTCGGCGTAGCTTAAATGGTTAAGCGGTTTCTCCAGAGCTAAACCTTACGGGTTTGGCAACTTTTCTTTGGCCTGTTCCCGGCGTCGACAACTTTTCTTTACAAAGTAGAAGATTATTCAACAGCCAACAGTACATGCCGTTCGTAGGGAGACGGCACTTCTATAAAAAAAAATTGCAGCTGCGGCTCCACTGGAACATCCACGAAACACGTTGGAAATTCTGTTCTGCATCAGCGGCGACAATTCGTAGAATTCCACTTTAAGCACACTTCCAAAAATTTTACGTCAGATGAACACAGCAAAGCAAAGTTTCTAATTAATTTAACTTCAAACAGAGAAATTACTTTAAGGACCTACACACTTTTTATATACCAGAATTATTACATCAACGCTGTTGACTGACTATCAGTAACACATCAAAACAAAGATCGCGTTTAGCCTGTCTACCAGGTTCACACATTTAAATCGAAAAAGTGCAATAGTAAGTTTTTTCCTACTCTAACACGAGCAACAGTAGTCTAGCAGTTCTCGGCCGATATTCAAGAAGCATTGGTTTACTTCACGAGCAATTAAATTAAAACAAAATGCTTCGGATGCAATATTTTTATACGGGAGGATGAACTTTATGGCCTTGGCTACTGGTGGCAAAAAGAAGAGATAATACAGGAAAGTTTTTCCAGGATGGGATGATAATTTAAGAAGCCAGTGACGAGGCTCCTGTCACACTTTTTTAACCAACCGGACTGACGGTTTCACCAAATTTATTTTCCGCAGACACTTCTATAAATTATAAGTAATAGCAGACTGCTTTGTAATAAAGTTACCAACCTACAACCAACTTACATAAATTAAGCAACAAAGTGCCAAAACACGATAACTTTGCGAAAAGTCGTTGAAAATGCGCCAAATTGGTATATGTTACGGAAAAAGGCAGACAGCAGCAATGTCTGAGATTGAAAGGCGTGACGCTGATATCGATTTATGCAAATGGCGTAAATCAACGGCTTAAGAACAGCTGTTAAACAGGGAGTCGGCGGGCATTATGGAAAGGTCGACACCAAGAATCTAAGACAAACATTGTGTGAACGTGACAATGAGACAGCATTTACAGGTAGTATTACGGTATCGCGCGATAGGAAGACTCGAACAGGCCAAACACATGCGGATGTTGCCATATGGCAGAATGTCGATAGGTCTGTGGTCAGCCTCTTATGGCAGCAGTTTCTAACAGCACATCAGCTTCACGAAGGTCCAGCCAGGATAGGCAAGGGCAATGGCAACGTGAAATGACTGATATGTGCTATCATATGTTCTACGGTGTCAAACAAGTACGCCCACTCAATTAGATACGCTCTTGGTGTAGCAATAGGACGGATGTTATTAGCATCCATGGTTCGCCACAGACTACTATGGGAGGGAAGCTGCATGCTAGATGCTACTAACCTCCCACCACCATGGTGCATTTGACTTGGGCACGGATGCATGCCCACTGGAAGGATGATCGATGGAGATCAGTACCTTTTTCTGTTGGGTCTCGATTTTCACTACAGAGTCACTCTCGACGAGTGTACATCTGGAAAGAGTCAGATTCTCGTTTTCACTCCCCTCATATCAGTGAAAGGAAGACACACACACACATGTTAAAGACTGACCTGGTCTAAGGCGGCATATTCTTAGGAAGACGCACAAAGCTGTATCTGCTGCCGCAGGGAGCAATGAATGCTTAAAACAGAAGAGACGATATCTTGAACTTCACTGTGCGACCCTACGCAGGCATAATTGGCCCGGATTTCCTTCTAGAGACGTGTAATGCGAGGCTGCACACACAAAGCACGCCTGATACATGGGTGCCTTTAGGAGACAATTGTCCGTATGGAGTGGCCCGAACGCTTGTCAGTCCTGAATCGTATAGCCAATAGAACGCTCTAGAGAGACGTGTTTCACGGCTTCATACTCCAGTTCCTCCGGACAACTTACGAGAGGAATGGGATTTGCTGCCCCACGAGAGCTCGTTGACATTAATAGCATGGAACATCGATGTCGGTCCTGTATTTCTTTTCGTGGAGACCACACGCCATACTGAGGTACTTTTACTATTTGATCTTCACATCTGAAGGGTTTTGCTTTTATGTTTTGTGGCATGATACGAATTGTACCTGCGTTAATCTGTTCTGTTCAGCTCTACACATTTCGTATGGTGTCATAAAAATGCTTACCAAATTTCATGCAGCACTTTTACTGAGATAACGTTTTCTCACTTTGTCGTTTAATTTATGGAAACCAGTGCCGATAAAAAGATTAACAGTTCAAACTAGGTTGAATAATAACACTATTAGACTCATTGGATATAAGTTTTTAATTTACTGCGCTAATAATTGTGACTATTGCAAATAGAGAATCACACATAACTATTGAAACCTTTTTCACATACTAGCTAAATGCAATCTTTTAACTTCACGTTTACGTTACCTAAGACAATATAATACTGAAAATATAAGACTTCATTACTTGCCTTTATTTGAGGATACTTGCTGTGGTGATAATTCTACTTTTTTTCCATTTAATACGCATACATTTAAGGATAACTTATAAGAATTTACCGATCTCCACTAATACTTGGACATTAATCTTATCTCAAAACTAAAATTTCATTTTTCAGAATTTTGAAACATTTTATAAGTAACTTCAATAAACGTTTGTGTTCTTTGTGCATATTACCCATAATCTTTTTGGACGAAACAATTATTAGAGTTTCACTTATATTTTGTACTTTGAAAGTTACAAAAACATGTACTTTAATAAACTTTTTTGTGTTCTTGGGCATAATACCCTTAATCTTGATTTTGGACTATTTGTATTAAAATGCGAATTGAACTTTAATACAAAAAACTTCCACGCCCATCAAGAAAAAATCTAATATTCTACAGTAAAAGGATTTCGTTTAGCTTATGCAAAATGCTGCACATTTTCGTTCTCGGCTTCAATGCAAAGTGAAAAAAAAGATAAATGGCATCTGTAGAAGAAAAAATCACGAATCATATTAGCACAGCTGGCGTCGGAAACAGATATTCGCGGTATTACCGATACTAGCTGTGTTTTCTGACGGGAAAGATCGAGGACCTCAGCTGCGAGTTCGAAACGCGCGGAAAACAATCGAAGAGTGAAAGCTGCGGAAACATTGTCTAAATTCCTCACAACGGAAAAAAAAAAGATTCCCAGCTTTCGGCTGCATTTCAACAAGGTTGAGATTCAGTAAAGCACTTGTTTAGTTAACTCAGTTGCAAATAATTCAATAAAATCAATCAATAGAATAATCATATTTCTTTTAAATCTAACTGGCCAAGAAAATTCACAGTATAGATGGTTGATAAAAATTTACGCTGCAAAAATTCAGTTTTACTTTTCGTCTTTTCGACTCGATTAAGTAATAAAAATATAATACTATGCTGAAGCTTGAGAAAATAAAATTAAAAATTGTAAGTGTTACCTAGTTGCAACAAAAGCCCTTTTGCCGATTTTTTTGGACTCGAACTTGAATTGCTCAGCTCTGGAGTGACCGTTTTCCCAATTGAGCTATGTCGACAAGAACCTGGGAAGCTTATTATCTAAGTCATTTGTGGGGGGACCACACATCCTCCTCCACATTGAGAAAGAGAGAGAGGTGAGAGCACAGGCCTGACCTCGAGTGGTGGATTCCAACGGCCGAGATTTTATGACCACATGTGTGGGCCCCACGATGGGCGCCATGTACAGAAGTCTTCCCGATTTCCCGACTAACTCTGTATGAGATTGAGCAGAATCTGCATAAAACTGATTTTTTTGCACACTAGGTGTACTTGAAAACAATTTATGTCCACGATTGAGGATGGTTGCTTTGCGCACACACACACATGAAAGTTTATTACTCATTACGAAATACCAGTCCAAAAATTATAACTCTAGAAAACCCAATAAGTGAAAAAACAAATCTTCAAAAATATCCAAAAGAGAACTAAATTTAAAGAAGTAGCAATTCTTAGCTATGAGGAAGAAAACAGAAAATGACCTTCAAATAAGGTTTTATCTAGGTCTAAAAATTGTTTTAAGACTAAAGTCTTAAAAATACAGAATCCAATCAGCAATGTTTCACTCTAGCAAAAGTGCACGTCTTGGCACATAAACGTATAATATATTCAATTGCAATTTCCAAAAATAAACTTTCTAAACACAGATTTAGCAACAATAAATGTCAAGTTGCCGAAGTCAAAAATTATGTACAATTCAAGCACTTGGTTTATGTCAATTAAGAGTATTTTTAAGCACTTAATTCTTGCTTAACAATTTTTAATCTTTTACGTTTTTTTTTTCAAACGGTTTTTTTTTTCAAACTTACTTTATTTGTAAAACTTGGGCCTAAATCGGCTTAGTAAATATATGTGAAAGTTTGTACAGTTCTCCCTACAGAAGTCTTCGAAATAAGCTTCCCAGAAACCTGCCGGCGTAGCTTAATCGGTTAAGCGATCACTCCAGAGCTGACAAATCCGTATGTTCGAATCCGGGCTTTGGTAAAAGTAAAGGGCATTGTCGCGCTGAGAACAAACAGTATTGCGTGACGCTGCAGTACCGCTGACAATAGAATTGTTTCTCGTTCATTCTTCTGTTTTTGCTTCCGCCCTCGTCGGAGCTAAATTTTTGCCCTAGTCAGCATCGGCCTTGTCGCCTTTTTCCTCTTGTGTCAATAAAGATTTGAAAAGTAAAATCGCATTGTTTATTCAACTAACATTAGTGATCCGTCAGAGCCGGAAAGTTAGAACAATAATGGCTCTTACAAATGGTCTGCATTCTTACTTTGGTCACCGTAGAGGTAGGACGTGTCTTTCCTCGAGATGTTTCAAAGAGTTTTCCATTGTGAGCTTATCATCAAAGATTGCATTGATCAATCAGATGAGGAACTTCCTTATTCGCCTTTTTTTCTTTTGTTTGCTCTTGAGTGCTTTTGTTTGTTTTGTGGTTTTTATATTTTGCACAGAAGTAAGCATGGTCAGGACACGTGCAGATATTAGGAATGGAGAAACGCTGGTTTGGTGTCACGTGTGCGGCATGTGGTCAGAAAATGCCACAGAGAATGAGAATTTTATTTGCACTAAATGTGCAAAATTCTCCGGACTTGAGGAAGAGGTCAGTAGGCTACGGGGGAACTATCCAACCTCAGGGTTCAGTTCCCCACAGGTATTGAGGTGGAAAACGGAGAACCGAACCAGGGTGGTGAGGTAAAGAGAGGGGAGAGGGAGAATAGTGGGAAACGGGAAATGTGTGGTCGTAAAGAGCAAGGAAAAATGTGTCCTCCTCGGCGATTCAATGTCTGCCTACCGGAGGCTAAAGTTAGTGATGTGGTGGGTGTTGCAGATAGGTCGGTTGCAGGTAGGGAGAAAGCAGTCATCTGGATGGGGACAAACGATGCAGCCGCAAAGAGATCGGAGGACTTTGTGGAGTGTTACAACAGGTTGTTGGACAAGGTGGCTATGGACGGTAGCAATGTAGCTGTTCTGGGGCTTTTACGCCTATTTAGCAGCCTCCACACTTGATCACTTGATAAGCGGAGTCAGGTATTTCTAAGAGGCAGAGCTATCGTTTGGCTCTGATCCTTAATTTCTTGTTAGCTTCACAACAGGAAGCGCAAGATAAACTTTAAAGTAAAAGTACACCTATTCAAGTGCACATAAAATTACGATAGAAATCAACTTCGTATAGAAGCCAGTGTTAACGACTGGTCTGCCGCGGGTGGATCAATTAAATTTACAGGTAAGTGAAGTTCATATTTAAGCCGATAAAAGGCCCATTTTGATATTAAGATTTTGCAACGAAACTTAAATGTTTCAAATCAGAATTGCATTTCATGTGAATTTTAAATAAGTACTTA
>JJRW01S0049105.1:9807-23939 GCA_001188405.1 Loxosceles reclusa
GGCGAAAACTGCAGTAAGTTCTGTATAAAATAAATTTAACGCCGTCACATTTTTTACCTTAGTCCAGCACAGTGCGATGGTTCCTCCGTGAATACAGTTGGAAACGTATATTTCGTTAAATCGGGATACTAGTTTCTAGACAGACTTCCACTGTCAAGTGGCGGTGTTCCCCCCGGGCAAAGTGAGGAGCAGTGATCTGTGGTGTGCGGTGAGTAGAAGCGACAGAAGCATTTATGCAAACGGAAATGCTACTACGGTGTCCGCACGGGTTCGTCTATCACACTATCACAGTTTTTCTGGCACTTTGTGCCGTAGCTGAACGATCCAGGTTTGAGTCCTTGCGTCGGCAAGGAGTGTTTGTTACAAATGGCGCCCGAACGGGGACTCAACCGTTAAGTTCACCATTCGAGGTCAGGACTATGCCTTGACCTCTTTCTCAACGTGAGGGAGGATGTGATTTTCCCTCCACAAAAGACTTAGATAATAAACTGCTCAGCCACCCGTCGGCGTAGTTTAATTGGCAAAGCAGTCACTCCGGAGCTGAACGATCCAGATTCGAGTTCTGTCGTCAGCAAGGAGCGTTTTTTTACATTTCAGTATATGGAAAGTTAATTATCTCCAAATTATAAAGTAGCTTTATACTAGTCCCGGTTCAAACAAATACGAACACTTTGAAAATAAATTTTGAGACTTCTTAGCGCCCCGTACAACACTGATTAAAATTTAACGTTCGTTAATTAAAAGCCCGACTTATCCTTGTAAAGAAACTTTTGTCGATACCGCGATTAGAAACTACGGATCTGTTATCTCTGGAGAGACAGCCTTTCCATTTAAGCTACGCCGACAGGTATTTGAACAGCTTATTATAGCAGTTTTTTGTGCAGAACCTTACATCCATCCCCACGTCGAAAGAGAGAGAGAGAGAGAGAGAGGAGGACACCGACTTGACCTCGAGTAGTGGACCTAACGGTTTGGTCCCTGATCACTGATGTGAGTCCTTAAGTTCGGGCACCATTTTAAAGAAAACTTCCATTTTGTGGATGCCGGGATTCGAATCTAAGGATCTGTCATTTTTTTCTACATTTAAGCTACGCCGACGGGTATCTGAAAGCTTATTATCGAAGTCTTTTGTGGGGAGAAACTTACACCCTACAAAGAGTTGTTAATTTTGCTCAAAAACGTCAAGGTTATACGCTACGATAACAGCATCCGTCCAGTCGCTTTCAGAATCTCACTTCTTTCACTTTCCTGTTCGTTTTCGGATTTTTTCCCGTATTTATTCCCTTTCCTTTCACCAGCCACTGGAATTTTCCGTAAGTCCAAGCTTTCTCGCAAGTCTAGAATATACATATACTAGATACGAAAACTACAGATTTCCCTCGGGACATTTTCACAAAAAAAAAGAAAAAAAAATGTAACCCCTAACAATAATACTGGTGTGCGCAAATCAACACCTAGAACCTGATGCCTTTTTTCACCGGTTTGGCGCCAGAATTCGAAGCCAAACTGTAACGCAATCACTCGACGATGTTACCAATGAAGAATTCTAAGCAAAAATTAAAACGGATAGAGTTAATTCAATGAAATACTCTGATTACTAACAAGTATATGACAATATTTTGGGCCTTAAAACAATATGAAAATATTGCTAATCTTTAAGCGTTTACAGTAAAAGAATGAACCAATTTATTACACCAATGGCATAGAATTGTAATAGAGCTGGTAGACAAAAATTATGAAAACAAGGAAAGGAGAACGCGTAAAAATGGTAGAAGCTTATCACATTTGCGGTAGTTTTGCGTGTGAGTGGAGAAAACCAGTAAGGAGTATCAGTTGCTTTGTAGACATTGTACTGTGAAGGTGAATTGTATCAGAGCTCAATATAATTTAAAAGAGGGCAAATTGTTGTTTGCCTGCTTAATAGGAGCTTCAGTATCCCAAGTACTAAATATATCTTGCGTGTATTACGAGATGGTGGGGACGGCTGTTTCGAAGATTATGACGGCATATTGTGCTTCCAGAAGAAATATCACCCGATAAATACCGACATGGCCGGAAACGCAAGCTGTGTGATAGCGACAGAAGGACAATGAGGAGAACTGTGAAGAAAAATAAGGAAACAACAGCGCCTAAAATTGCTCCTGAATAACAATCTTTCCAACCAAGTGAATTCCAGAAGCAGGAAATTTACGGGCGAGTTTCAATTCCCAAACCACTAGTAACAGGAAGTAATGTCATACGGAGGATAGAATGATGCCACAGTCATAACACATGGACACATGTCATAACACATGGACGCATGTTATAATACATGTCGTAACATATGGACACCAGTCATAACACGTCATAACATATGGACACCAGCCATAACATATGGACACCAGCCATAACATATGAACCCCAGCCATAACACATGGGCTTACGTGAGTCATAACACGTGGGCACCAGTCATAACACATGTCATAACACATGGCCACCAGTCATAACACATGTCATAACACATGGATACCAGTCATAACACATGTCATAACACATGGCCACCAGTCATAACGCATGTCATAACACATGGATACCAGTCATAACACATGGACTGCCTGGAAGCCTTGTTTCGCCTGATGAATTTACTTTCACGTGCCTCCTAATATCCGGTTGAACTTACGTGTGGAAAACGCGATCCTATGCTTTTGATCTGGACTGCCTTGCCAACGGTCAAACATCGTGGAAATGAAGTCATGGTTTGAGCATGTTATTCTGCCGGCCTCACTGTCACCTTGTAAGGGACAATGTAAACATTTTAAGCAACCAAGTCCATCCTATGTGCAGACATTATTTGCTGATGGTGATGTCACTTATCAAGATGATAAAACCTCCACAATTCATACAGACACATAGTTTTGTTCAATCATGATTTGTTGAACGTGGAGATGAGGTTTCTCCTCCTGGCGTTTGGGCCGGCCAGTATACTGGCCGACCCAAACGCCAGGACAGATATTATCGATCCCATGTGGTAAACTTTAAAGAACGATGTTTGGGCCCGATATCAGCTTCCAAGATTCTTTGGACAGTTTTTGAGGGAAGAACGGTATAAGATAACTTTATCCACAACCAGAGACTTATGTTTGGCTGTTCCAAAAAAGAATTCAGGCAGTTTTGAATAAGAAAGGTAGTTCTACACCATATGAATAAAGGAATACATTCCTTTTCCAAGTGTTTTCATATTTTTGTCTACCCCCTGCAAATGTCAAAACGTTGAAGACTGTAAAAAAACACTTAATTAACGCTATATAAATACCGTTCTGTGGTAACAATAAGTATTCATAATTGAAATAATACAAAGAAACGCGGTGCTGTAATCTTGAAAAATCAAGTTGTACCTCTTACTTTTCAAAACTTACCATTTTCATCACCTTGTTGCGATAAGTATTCATCTAAGCAGATAGTTTGCGTTGCTCGGCTCGGTTCTCCTTGGCCATAGCGGTTTTTGGCACGCACCCGAAAGAGATAACGCTCGCCGAGGGACAACCCGTCCACAACGCAACTAGTGTCGATGCACGTGGCTGCCGTCTGCCACTGTCGATCGGGTACCCGGCACATTTCAACTACGTACCCGGTAAGTACGCTGCCGCCATCAAACATGGATCCGTACCAACTTAGTACCAGCGAATGTGTTGTGAAGTCACTCGCGGTAGGTGGCCCGCCAGGTGGTTTAGGGAATCCTGCATTAGAAGAGAATGAGTTCTAAAGAGAAATATGGTGTAATTTTTAGGATATAAATATACACCTAGTAATATGAACTTCACCATTAAGAAAAAGTTACAGTGAACATGCACCGAAGAGACATTACGTTATGACCACCCCCAATCTACAGCAATGAGCTCTCCCGGAGACAAAGCGAAGGTGCATGAGCGGCTGATGCTGTCGCATATATAGTGTCCATGCACTGTCTTTCCATACGTAGAGTGTTTAGCGACATAATGAGAAAAGCAACTGATTTATCAGACTTTGATAAAGGTCAAATCGTTATAGCTCGGCGTCTGGGAACTTCGATTTCAGAAACGGCGCGTTTGGTGAGCTGTTCACGTGCAGTCGTTGTGAGTACGCACCAAAAGTGGTGCACGGATGCGAAACGACCAGTCGCGGGCCAGCGGTTTGTCGCTCGCGGCGCATTTATTCCAGAGGAGAGCGGAAAGTGTTACGCATTGTTCGCCGTGAGTGAAGGGTACAACGGCCAAAATCACCATCAGCTACAACAGCAGCTACCCAGACACAGTGTGTCTCGACACACAGTGCAGCGTACACAGCTGCGTATGGGCCCATGCAGCCGGCGGCCGCGTCGCGTCCCTACGCTCCAGCAATGGGCCAAGGAACATCGGAATTGGACCATAGAGGATTGGAAGAAAGTCGTCTGGTCCAACGAATCAGATTTTCTTGTCCCTCAAATCGATGGGCGAGTGCGAATACGCCAATTTCCAACTGACACCATGTCCACAGGGTTCACTGTTGGCCGGAGACAAGGCGGTGGCGGCGATATTATGGTGTGGGCGATCTTTTCATCAGGCACATTAAGGCCCATCGCTCCCATAGAACAATCTTTGACGCCTGTGCGATATGTGAGCATTATTGCAGACCAGGTGCACCGCTTCATGTCAACAATGTTCCCGGAGGTTGATGGCGTGTTCCAACAGGATAATGCACCATGTCATTTTGCCCGAATCGTCAGGGAGTGGTTCGAGGAACATTCCAATAAATTTCAAGTCATGTCTTGGCCCCCGAATTCACCTGACATGAATCCAGTCGAACATATGTGTTCTGGAAAACAGAATTCGTGCTGCCAAGTTACCACCTCGCAATGTGCGGAAACTGCAGGATCAGCTGGTGCGCGCCTGGTACTAGATACCTCATACTACCTATCAGCACCTTGTCGAGTCAATGCCTCGCCAGGTGTTGGCGGTTTTCAGGGCGAAAAGTGGTCTTACTTTCTATTAAACAAGTGCTCATAATGTAATGGCTCTTCGGTGTATATCAATACTGTAGTTTGACAGAAAACATATGAACTTTCCTCTTAAAGATGGATATCATCCGCAGTCATAGATTTGCAATTTTCTATGTTACTCTACGAGATGATTGAAAATAATTTTTTTGTTATTTTGTCACAATTTTCTCACTTTATACTTTATATTCACCGCATTAGAACCAAAGAAATTCTGCAACGAGAAAGGAGTCTAAACAATTATTACATCTGCCGAAATGCTCTCAGAAATATGAAATGTGCTCGATGTTTTTGCCCCCAGCTAGAAATCAAACTCATGTCTTACGTTTTATGCACGATTTCATGGACCACTAGATTTGACCTGGACTCAGATAGATTTCTAAGCATTATCTATTACAGATTGAGACTGGTTTTCTGTGCTATGTTTTACATTTCAGTGAGTCGAGACCTCCACATTACTTACATCCTGTGTGTCCGACATATGTAGCGTGTTCCAAAATGCTTTGACACATTTCAAAAAATATATAAAAAATACACTATGCAAGAGAAAAAAATAGAAGCAAACGTTATATGTTTACCTTAAATATTAAAGTTTTTTTTATTATTTTGAAAGTAAAAATCAGATGGCGCTTTTAATACTGTAAAGGAAGCAAGTATAAAAATGGCTACTCCTTCTGAGGAGTCATTGTGCTTTGGCTGGTTTTTTGAAGAGAAATCAGTTATGCAAGTGCAACGGAATTATCAAAGAAATTTGGGAAACATCCCCCAAGTCGTAAGAGTATTTTAGGTTGGCATAAGAAGTTTCTAAACACGGGAAGTGTTCTTGACAAACGGGAAACTTGTTGTCGATCCAGCAAATCACAAGCGATCGTCGAAAGGATTCATCAAGCATTTTCTCGTAGCCTAAGAAAATCGATACATTCGGCCGCAAGAGAATTAGTAATTCCGGAAAGTTTAAAGGAGTCTCGAAGTTTAAAGGAGTTGGTACCAGGTCTCAACTTCGACTCCTTTAAACTACCATATAAGAATGTCTTCAACAGAAGCAGTCACCTGTTTCTTGAATCTTGAGAGACTTACAAGGTAAGGGACAAGGCAACAAACCGTGCCAATCAATTGCCAAGCTCGTACCGCCATCTGACGCGAGTAAATCCATCAAAAGCATCTGATCCACCATCACGGGTTTCCCCGTAACCTGGGAATTCCAAAGCCATCTGGGTTTTTCCAGGTTTATAGCACATATACTGTCGCATAACAACTTCTTCCTCATCCGCTTGATAAAGGCCATAGGTGATGGCTGAAACGTCGCGACTCTTGGCTGATACCCTTTGCGCGTTATCATCCAATTTGCAGCTTTAGACCAGTGACAAAAAAACCTCAAGCCATGACTAACCCTGATCATTCTTTCTTCTCTGATCTGATGAGTATTAATTAACTTGACAAGTAACGTGTAATTAAAGTAATGTAAAGAATAATCAACTCCTTTTATTTTGAATCAAATTAAAAATAAAAGTTTTATTAAAAAACTGTCTCTCGCAATAGACCTCGACATACTGTCGTGGATCCTGGGTCGTTTGCGTCAGGGATGGTTGGATTGTTAAACTTGTTTAGGGATTGTTATAACTTAGTACAGAAAAAAGAACTGTATTTGTTGAATAAAAGCGTGTACCAGATCACTTACCTAGTACTGCTACCGATGCAAAGCAAGAGTCTCCTCCGTAATCGTTCTCGACTGTGGCAATGTACTTTCCGCTGTCGTCTGCAGTTACGCTGTGAATCGCCATTTCAGACTCGAAGTCGCAAGTCGAGATGGAATACTGATCACCAGGCATCAACGTAGTGCCCTAAAGAAGCTGAACAATAAGTTAAAGAAATTACAAAATACAAACGAATAGCGAGAGTGAAAATATGCTGTTGATTAGAGGTATGGATGTTTTATACTGGGATGAAGTTGGTCTGCATTGACTAAACAGCTAGGTAATCAATACTAGCCAGAGACGCGATCAAACTGAGAATCCAGGACCTTATTCTGGACCTATCGAAATATTGTCGATATCGATTCAAGAGAATGATTTAGATCATTCGTTTTCACCCTTGAAAATCGAAATGCTAAAGGATCTTTGGAAAAGTCGATATCGAGGTGATTTCGATAAGTTCAGAATAAGGACCCGCGGTCTCGAATCTCACTGGGACGTAGCGACCACTTACTTTTCATATGAAATTTCCACCGGTTCATCAGCTGCATATTTCTCTTCTGAATACCGTAATACCTAATAAAAGTGACTTCGCAAATGAAAATTGCTAAAACATGTCGTACACATAGCCCAACATCCATGATTCATCCATGATATGATGTAAAATATACAGACCTGAATTCCATATATATATTGCAGTCTTTGAAGAAAGTAAGAGATATGAAAATTGAAATTCATGCTGTGGATCACATGCTGTATCATTTTACGTATGAGCCTTAAAACTTTTGTAATATCCACCCACAAAAGACTTCGAAGTAAGCTTCTACAGACAAGTGTCGGCGTAGCTTAATCGGTTAAAGCGGCCTCTCTGAAGCTCTGGGGAAGGCAGATCTGTAGGTTCGAATCCCGGCGTCGACAGAAAGTAATGACTTCACACATTTCCATACTTGATAAAAGCCTGGGCTTTTCTTTTGTATCATTATCCGTATGAAAAGAAGTGTCACGAGAGTTCCGCGCATGACAATTCAGCGCACGAGGACCTAAACTGTTGTCGAAAACATTAGGAATCTATCAGTAGAGTCAATGCTATCATGAAGAAAGAATTCACTTCCAGTTGCTGTCTTGCAATAACTATTTTCAATAACAAGTTCATCAAAAGTTCTTGGATTATTATGTATCGTTTGAGCCTTCCATCTACTTCGTAAAACGCTTCTCTTGCAAGAAGTAATTTTCGATAATTTTTTCCGCACTCTTCAACGGGAAAATTTGCTGACATTTCTGCTGCTATGCCATGAGCAGATTGGCGAGATTTTTTTACGCTTTTGTATTTGATGGATTTTAGGTTTACCCTCATAGAATCTGAGACTCCCTTTGAGAACCCGGCAACACTCAATTACTTGTAAAACCTGTTAAATTCTCAAAACTGTACCCTCAATCATTATACCAGTAAAAGATAATAAATACTCTGAATTGTCGCGCACTGAATTATCTCACGCCGAATGGTCGAGTAGCTGGATTGTCGGGGCCGATTTGTTAGCACTGCATTAATTGTCACGTGCTGGACTGTCGTAGATTCGTGAAAAGAAAAGAAAAATTATTTTAACGCTTTAAGAAACTAGAAAAAATAATTGTAAGTTTAGTTTAACCTAGCATGTTAATGGCAAAGCCAAATGATATATATTTTGCATTACCGTAGCACAGCGTGCTGTTCTAACAAGAACCCTAACCTTCAACCAAATACAATGTTGAGGAAAATTGTAGTGGTCTTGAAAACAAATGGTGGCCCCACGAAATACTGAGTAGATCGTCATAATAAATTGGCTATTGAAGGTGTAATGACACGCTATCTGTCTTCAACTTCCATTATATAATTTAAAATCGGTTCTAAACATAGATATTAAAATACTATTTTGTCTAACCTTTAATTCTCACAATATGAGCTATAAAAGCGACACGCATTGATAATTAAGAATCATTAATTATCAATTAAGAATCGTAATTATAAAATCCTTTCGGTCAGCATCTTGTCTGCTATTTGCTGATGACTTAAAATTGTACATGCGGGTCACATCTGATGAAGATAGGCGTGATCTCCAGGCTGGCATAGACGCTCTATTTCAGATGGTGTCAGAAAAATCATCTCCATCTAAATATATCTAAGTCTTCTGTCTTGACTTTCTCGCGAAGTACTTGTCCTACTGCAACTGATTATGACACTGCTGGTGAACCACTTAAGAGCGTGACTCAAATTCGCGACTTAGGAATCATTTTTGACAGTCGATTGTCGTTCAAACAGCACATCAGGCACGCGACAAGTTGTACATACCGAAATCTAGGCTTTGCTATTCATCATGATCACTCCTTAAAAAGTATGTCTACCCTAACGCGGCTATATAAAGCCATGGTTAGATCAAAGTTGGAATATGGATGTGTGGAATATGTGTTGGAATATGTATTGGTATATGGAATATGGATATGGCAGCCTATCTATGCAAAATATGTTGATAATATTGAAAGAATAAGTTTCTCAGATACTTCTTCTTTAAGTATTCTGGTATTTATTTGTATGATGCTAAGCTGATCTGAGCTTCGTGCCTTTTTTTAGTCTTCGTTCTCTCGAAGATAAGCGTGTAATCCGTCATCTTGAAACTTTCTGCAAGATCCTTCATGGTACTATCAATGACACTCAACTGTTTTGGCAAAATTTATGTGTGTGCACCCCGATGCGTAGTACTAGGGTATACAAAGCGTTTCTACTTCTACGGTATTGTACTAATGTGCTTATGTGCTCGCCACTATATAGGCGTGCGAAGTATTATAGGTGAGCTACAAATAGTTTCTGATATACATTTTCTGTCATACAACTCTTGTGAAGGAATGCTGGGCCTATTTTGTGTAAACTTATGGTATATTTTATTTATCCTTGCTTTATCCACACTTTTTTCCCTTCTTATTAAGGGACACTTGTATGTAGAGATGGTGTATAGTAAATAAATAAATCATAAAGGTTCAACGAAGCAGACGAATATTTGTCACTACGTGATTGGTTGTTTTAGCAAGAGCAATGTAGACTCCGCCTACTGCTGCGTTATTTCTATGTATTTTCCGAATTCACCCGGGTCGTGCAATCCTCGTCATAATTCTTAAGCCACCCAGGTGCTACAACGGTCTGCAACGCTAAAACCGCGTAACATTTCTTAAGCTATATCATGATATCTCTTGGCTACTATTTACCTTACCGGTTACACAGAAAGGCGAGGAAATTTATCAAAGGGAAGAAAGAAAGAAATGAACTGGAAATAGTTGCGAGACATCTGTTTGAGATACGTATTACAAAAGGAAAAAGTCACCCGCGAAAAATGAATTGCTTCCTTTGCAGTAAAGTGCAGAGGGTAAAAATTCTAACACTGTTTATTTCTGCTTCTGGGAGAACAGCAAATATTAGTTCACCTGGAGGCCAGTTTTCGAGTTCTCTAGCCGAAGATTTACACACCTTGTCACAGGACTGCGTAGTGGATGCTTTCCTCAGATGTGTCTAACTGCCAATGAGTTTCGCAGAACCTAAGCACGTCGCCACATGCAAAAATAACAAGTTATACTGGCCACAGAATTAGGAAACATAACATTCATTGTACTCAGGTCACTGAATTTCTACTCCACTATGTAAATACAGTGGTAATACCAAATGCATATTTCGTAACGCTTGTAACTTCCAGAATCAGAGAAGTTTCAGAATACTTTAGAAGTAAAAACGTTTCTGTACGATATCTAAAATTAAATCTCACCAAATACGCAATAATCAATTCTATATAAACATCTTACTAACAATAAACATGACTGAATTTAACAGGTATAGTCGACCTAGAAATAAAACAATACAGTAAATACTTGATTTAATGAATTAATTCAGGTAAATGGATATCGGTTAAATCCAAAGGTAAATAAAATCGAATGGCACAAAGCAGAATATTTTTTACTTTTATACGTATAACTAAACTTAAAATTATTGTAATGCAAATACGGCTTCAATATAATATTGATTACAGATATATAAAATTGTAATAAACCACATTGATGGCCTCAGGCTTCCTTTTAACCTCTGTATGTATTGATGCTATTTTGAATTGTAAGTATTCTGAAAGTATTTAATCACTAACATAAAACTTTAGAAATCGAATTAAAACTGTGTGCAATTCTCATGATAACTTTAGATGAAACAAAGTGAGTCTCCTGCAATTTAATAAAACCAAACGCGACGAAAATGCCCAAGATGCGACAGCTAAAATTTTCCTCAAATAGGGAAGAAGCAGGGGGAGGTTCGGTTAATTGGGGGTTTAATGTAATTTATTAAATCATCTTTACATGTAATGTGCTTATAAACTGATGACTCCTAAGAACGAAAAATGTCGACGCCAGGACTTGAACCACGATCTGCTAGCTACGGAGCGAGTGGTTACTCAATTAAGCTACGTCGACATTATTATCTGTATTTGTTGTAGTGAGGGGGAACCTCACATCCTCTCCCTCAGGTACTGAGAGAAAGGTCATAGCACGGGCCTGACCTCTAGTGTGGACCCCAACGGTCAAGGGTCCATGTCCACAAGTCTGTGTCCACGAGTTTAAGAGCCAATTGTAACAAATGCCCTTTGCCAACAGCAGGACTCAAACCTGGATCATTCAGCTCCGGAGTGACCACTTTCGCAATTAAGTTACGCCGACGAGTATCTGGACAGCCTATTATGTAAGTCTTTTTTGTGGAGTGGCCCTCACATCCTCCCCCACGTCGCGAGAAAGATCAGGGTATCGGCCTGACCTCGAGTGGTGGACCTAACGGCTGGATCCATGAGTTCCGGTACTATTTGTAACAAACGCCTTGTAAAGACCATAGTTAATGGCCAAAACGGTCGCGCTTCATCTGTGAGGAAGCTCCCCTCCCATAACATATACAAGCATTCCAGAACTTCTGGTGAACTCTTATGCAGCTTAGTAGTCAAAGACCCTTCCTCCTGCCTGAATCAGGAGATGTGAGTATGAATACCGCTGGTGACAGCAACGACCTTTGTGAGGTTACCCCCTCCCCCCCACACAAAAGATTTAGATAATAAGCTGCCCGTTTAAGTAGCTTAATTGAGAAAGCAGTCACTCCGGAGCTGAACAATCCAGGTTCGAGTCCTGGCGTCCACAAAGGGCGTTTCTTACACTTTTATACATCTCAATCCAGACTGTCTTAAAATTTCTGTCTTCTGTCATCTGTCTTAAAAAGTAATACTTAATTTTTGAAAACCCTTTAACAACTCTGTCGTGAGAACCGCTGGACATTACGGCAATATAATAAAGAGTTACGTTAATAATTTTATAGATAATTACGAATAAAGCCAATACCTCTACAAATAAACTTAAATGAAAATAATACAAATACACATAATAATATCAGCTACAGGCAACTGTCCAACACGGTTTGTAAACAAAACTTGCCTTATGTCGACGCCGGGATTCGAACCTACGGATCTGTCAATCTGTCATCTCCAGAAAGACCGCTTTTTCCATTTAAGCTACGCTGACGTTTATCTGGGCAGCCTATTATCGAAGTCTTGTGGAAGGAACCTTACATCCTCTCCCACATTGAGAGAGAGGTCACGGTACCTCCTGACCTCGACTGGTGTACCTAACGGTTGGGTCCTTGGCCGCTAATTCCATAAGTTCGGACGCCATTGTAAAGAAACCTGTCTTTCTGTCGACGCCGGGATTCGAACCTACGCCATCATCGCCGGAGAGACCGCTTTCCCAATTAAGCTACGCCGACAGGTATCTGGAAAGCTTAATTTCGAAGTCTTTTCTGGGGGAGTACTTCACATAGCCCCCTTAGAGCAGTTAAATTATGCATTTGCACATTTTTAAGTTACAAAATTACATGAGCCGATGGTAAGCAACTAGGTATAGGTAAAGTAAAAATACTTAGTATGAAGAAAGAAATGTACTTACTCCCCTCATCCACGTCACTTTATTCGGCGGCGTTCCAATGAAGCTAATGGATAGAGTAACTCTTTCGCCACTGCGTACGGTGGCGCTCATTGGGCCTCGTACTATTTTGGACGGGGTGGTAAAAGGCGTCAGTTGAACCGCCCGTTGCAGCCCGTCTTCGGACTTCGTCAGATCCTCAGTTCCAGAATTGTTATTCACTGGAGGTGGAAGCTGCTTCGGTGGAAATTCTTCGTAATTATCCTCTGGCATACTTGAAAATCTAGCGAAATAGCATTTTAAGCAGAATATTCGAAGTAATGGTTTCACATGTATCTAAAAAACAAAAGTATGTGTTATTTGTGCTCGCAATGTGACTTTCTTCCTGGTTATTATTGTAATTCGGAACGGGGATGTTATCACTGTGTGACGTCACTGAACATCAGGACAGCTGCCCTTGAATATGGAAGTGGCATTCATACCAAAATGAATGGAATTTAAGTTCGTTATAAACACCAAGTTCTTAGCTATCACTCAACAGTGTGTTCTCGCGCTTGCCCCGTGTTGCTACTGCTTCTTCTGTAATCTGCGGCAAAAGAAAAAATCCGTTTCATCACGTCCGGATCACGTTTGTTTTAATGGCTGCTTCGCATTACTTAAACTGGGTTGCGTGGGTAAGTTCGCTCTCTGTGAATGGGCTGGAAAATGGGAAAGAGGAGCATCCAGACCTAATAAACAGAGTGGTAACATTAAACACCTATTCATTAAAAATGATCTTTTTATTTTCGAAGAAGAAAAAGAGGGAAAAGCATTCCTCCGACGATACTTGACGCAGTAAGGGTTCTCATAAGTAACGCTTCCTGTGCCGATGACTTCGCATTTTTTTTTTTTCATTTTTATGTTTGTGTAGGCATCGTCGACTTCTGTCCTAGCTTTTCACTGGCGAAATGCCAAACCTTTTCGCTTGAACAGTTCATCTGGATTACGGTTTTAGCCTAGTTACTTAGCACAGAATTTTGAGAATATGTTAATAGAAACTGCATATCGTTAATGGGCTCCATAAACAACAAATGAACACGACATTTTCAAGTTTGTCCTTTCGACTTCTTATGGCTTACATCCAAAAATGACTTGCTTCTAATTAGAGGGGAATTAAAATAAGGAGAACATAATAGTCGATTTGAGAGGCTCGATTTCAGCCTTTGGTTTGGGAAACCAAACGGAGATAAAGTTTAATACTAAAATAACTAAAGTGCAATGACAGATAATTCTTAGTTTTAGGTGTTAGTTATTCCTACGTTCTAGTTAAAAGAGTTCACGTGCATAATGAAGGCCACATAGAGCGAAGGTATGCTTCCCCACCCGACGTATTTGTTTTGTGCAGAGTTCAAGGAAGCAGGATGTTTTCAAAATTGAGTGTTGCTAACGCTCACTGGTTCACACTGCTGTTCCCTATTCCTTGGATGATTATAAGCATGTCAGTTTATTTAAAG
>JJRW01S0049211.1:13905-25973 GCA_001188405.1 Loxosceles reclusa
GTTCACGCAGAGAGGATGTTTTGCTGACACGCCTCCGTAATGGACACATCCGACTCACTCACCTATGTCTCCTGCGAGGTGAGAATTAACTTCTTGTCCCAACTGTCATTCCATTCTCACAATTAATCATAATATTAATTGAATGTCCCGCTCTTAAATCATGCCCGTACCACAATTTCTAACACTCGTAATTTGAATCTTTCAAGCATTTTGGGATCTACATGTAATTTTGATCTTCTAAAACAATTCTTGATTTCCATCAACATATATCATGAAATTTGAGATCATGCTTTTAAGTTATCATCGATCTTGATTGTATAAAATTCCTGTTTATGTGATCGCTATCTGGATTCCGAAATTGGCCTTTTAATTCTTGATTGTAAAATTCTTGTTTGCGTAATTGTTCTCTTGAGATCCTCTAGTCTATAGATTTCGCCATGATCATTAGTTACGAATCGACCCTTTGTTTGACACAGCATGACCTTAACTGAATCTTGTGCCACTAAATTCCAACCAACCAACCAACTCAAACCTTAAAATTGGTGATAGGATGCACCCAGCGTGCAAACAGATCATTTTGTCACAGGTTCTATTCTAACCCCTTGTCGTGTGGAGTTAGCCGGGGCAATCGGGCAGACCCTTACAAGGGTGGACACGGTGGTCGGCTGCAAGAGGGAGGGGGGTAGAGTCGGTAATAAATTGAGGGGGCATGCTCGATTTAGATTGTTAAAACATATTTCAAAGTTAAAATCTATCACAGCACCCCTCCCCCCTTTCCCATGCTAGATACTGATGCCCCTCTTTGAAATACAGCTTCTGAAATTAGAGTGCCTTTATTCCACCACAGGTTGAAGAGTGGTAACATATGGGTGGATTGGTCAAGAAATATCGTTTACCACCCGAGGCGGAAAGTGTCCACTGCGTCATTGGTATAGTACGAGTTGTTTCAAGTGCGTTCGAAAAAATCAATTTATCTTCAGTAATAAGTGGAAATTTTCTACTTTAACTGCACTTGTGTGTGTGTAAAAGGATGTGATTAATACATTTAATTATCTAGAAATTAAATGCATTCAAAGACAAAATAAATTATATGACAGTATTATTCAGCTAGCGCAGTATCTTGGCGAATTCGGAATAATCCTTTTACGCCAATCGCACATATATTTTAATTAGCAAGTTCAAACCAAATTCGGTATAATACTTCCGAAAAAACACATTCATTTCTTAGAATGTAATATTTTGTAGAAGACTTCGATAATGAGCAGCCCACATGTCCATCGGCGTAACTTAATCGGGAACACGACAAACCAAAATGGTGACCTCACTCCAAACTGGCGAGAAAGTAAACACAAACGCCTAGAGAAGTCATCTTGACCTCCGACTTAGCGATACCACCGAAGAAAACACAAAGTTAATAGAAGAAAAATGATGGTCGGGAGGGCAAGTTGGTTGGTTGGTTGATGGTGGTGTAAGGGACCAAAACCTGAAAGGCCATTCCGTGCCAAACATATGATAGCCACACAAAACGAAAGAGCGAAATAAACAGAAAACGAACAGGGTGACAAACCTGTACCCGACAAGGGTACAGAAGAGTCACAGTAAATGATAAAGCAGATAAAAAAAATAGGGTGATGAAACCCCACCTCATCACAAAGTTCAAATTCAATAAATACAAAAGTTAAAGTTCATAAAATAAATTGCACGAAATCAAAAATTGCTGCAAAACGATAAAATCTAATGAAGCTAATAGTTTGAAGGTCTAAAACAGTACAATTAAAAAGCTGAAAACGTACAGGTTTGAAAACAGGGCAGGAAATGAAGATGTGGTGAATTGACAAAACTGAATGACAGAAGGCACGCCCCTCAACGTGTAGGTGGCTCCTCCTCACGCAAAAGGAAGCGATGTGTCAATCGGGTATGTCCAATACAAAGCCGAGTGAGCAACACGTCCTCTCGACGAGTAAGGTGAGAAGGGCACGGCCAGTCCGCAATTACAGGTTGAGTAGTATGCAGCTTGTTCGCAGTCTGTGTGTCCCAGAAGTATTGCCAACGAGCATAGAGATGGGCTCGAACAACGGGATTCCAGTCGGTCAATGTGAGAGGTGTACGCACACGATCCGCAGAAAACTTCACGGCACGGTCTGCAGCCTTGTTCCCAGGAATACCGACGTGACCCGGAATCCAACAGAAGCGGATATCAAAGCCACGAATGCTCAATTCACGCAAAGCAACAAGGATGTGGGACAACACTAGATGAGTCGGATGCTGCAGAGAAACAAGAGCCTCGAAAACACTGAGGGAATCGGAGTAAACACAAGTTCTGAACAGCGAGCAACGTCGAATGTATTCCAATGCCAAGGAGATGAATGCACCTCGGCAGTGTAAACGGAAGCCTGTGCAAGAAGACAGTCGGTAAGCGCAACGCCACAGCACACCATAGCACACCCAACGTGCCCGTCAGATTTGGATCAATCAGTGAAGATAGGCACATGTTGGGAATACGACGCTCGATGTGCAAGGTAGTACTGCACATGTTGAACATGAGGGGTGCTACATTTGGCAAACCGACACATGACGAAACATATCGATGGCTGAAACTGCTCCCAAGGGGCAAGGGAAACTACAACACTCTACGCAATGTCAGGAAGAGACGCACACAAACTAAGCTCACTCAGTAAAGTCGCACCCGAAGGCCGGAAGTAGGAACGCAAGACGGTCGTGCGTGAAAATGACGTGCAAATGTAGGTCAAACACCCGGCTCTATAAAGGATGTGCACGTTGAGACTGCAACTTTACGAATTAACGTAAGCTCAGCATCTGGCGACGGGGTTCGAGGGGTGGTTCATGTGCCGCGACGTACAAGTTCTGTAGATGAGATATCCGGAAAGCACCAGTGCCCAGACGAAGTGCCTGGTGAGCGACCTGATCGAGCACATGTAAATGAGACGGTCGGGCAGAACCATAGACAGTACAAGCATAGTCCAGTTTGAGCGGATGAGCGACCGATACAGGCGCAACAGGGAGACAGGGTCTGCACCCTAAGAGTTGGAAGACAACACCTTAAGGATGTTTAGCGTGTTGGTGTACTTTCAGGTGCCGAAGATGTGATGCGAAAGTGAGGGATCGGCCGAATATGACACCAAGGAAACTGGTTTCTGGAACGACCGGAATCGCCACTGATCCTAAAAGAAGTAAACGAAGACTCGGATATGGATGTAAGCCCCGTCTGCGACAGAAATGCATGCAGACGTTCTTGTCCGGCGAAGAGCGAAACCCGTTATCATCTGCCCAGTGAAGCGGCCGGTTCAAGTTGAGCTATAGTCGACGTTCGCGAAGTCTCATGTCCACAGAGCTACAAGAGCTATAAAGTCGTCAACGTACATCGCGCACTGGATTGCCGGTGGAAGAGTGGACACAATGCCATTTAGTTTGATGATGAATAACGTGACGCTTAAAATAACGCCCTGGGGGACACCTTCGTCCTGAGGGAAGTTGCGATCGAACTTTCTCCAGGTCAAAGAAGATCGACACGAGATATGCACGACGAACGGACGCCTCCCGGATGGACGTCTCCAGGGCGAGTAAATTCTCGGTAGTTAATCGTAACAGCCGAAAACCGCTCTGGAACAGGGACAAGACGCCACGAGATTCAAGGAAATGCACTAAACGTGCATTGATCATCCGTTCCAGTAACTTACATATACCCCTGCGTGGTCAGCGCAATAGGTATGTAATTCTGAGGCGAAGTGGGATCCTTCCCAAGTTTCAGAAAGGGCAGCACAATAGCATGTCGCCATGAGGACGGAAACTCTTGCTCCAGCCAAATGCAGTTAAACAACCACAGCAGCACACGGAGCAAGTCAGGAGACAAATGTCGCAACATGGCGTAAATGCACTGTATCTGGTCCAGGCGCAGTATCATGAGAACGTGAGAGAGCTGCCGAAGCTCAAGAAACGTGAACGGAGAGTTGTATCCAACCGGTGTAAGGGGCCGGAAGGAATACTCAGTACGTTCTGCAGAGGACTTCACTGCCTGGAAAGATGTACTGTAAACAGTTAGCGCTACGGGAAACCTGGGGGAAAGATTCATCTACGACATTCGCGATAGTGGGACTATCCGACACGATACCACCATCCTTACACAAACAGGATATCGATTGGGACGCGTAACGACCACATACGCCACGAATCTTGTCCCAAAAAACTTTCGAACTTATAGAAGACGTGATGCTAGACACATATTTCTGCTACGACTCCCTCTGGCTACGACGGCGGACCCCGAGGGCAAACGCCCGAGCCCGCTTGAAACGCGCCGTATTAACCGGAGTCGGGTTCTGCGGAAAATGAACCACGCCTTCTTTTGCGCTTTCCGATCTGCTGAACAGTCGTGGTTCAACCAAGGTTTAGGTGAACGTGGTAAGTGTGTCGTGGTGCGAGGTATAGAAGACGCAGCTTCTTGGAGAATACAAGAAGTCATCTGGTTGAAGTCAACTGCTTGATCGATGGACGGGGTATCAACCAAGTCGTCCGTCAACACAGCAAAAGTGGCAAAACGATCCCAATCAGCACAGTCCACTTTCCACCTCGGCAAGCTGGAAAAATCGCCGCCAGCAGGGGTAGAGGACAACGAAATAGGAAAGTTGTCACTCCCCATGGGGTCCGAAAGGATATACCACGACCACAGGGGGTACTGTAACTGAGAGCGAAAAGACATCCAAAGCAGTGAATGACCGCGTTGGGGCATGAAAATACGTATTCTCATCAGCATTCACCACACAAGTCGAGATCTGTGAGCAAGCGTTCGACAACTTGACCTCTGCTGTTGGTAGAGGAGCTTCCCCAAAAAATGCTATGACCGTTAACATCTACAAGCAGCAGAAACCGTTGCGGAAGCTGAGACACCAGATCATCCAAAGCGGAAAAGGCCACTCGGTCTCCCGGTGGCAGATACACAGAACAAACCGTGAGCGTATGGCAGACAAAAATACGTACAGCAACAGCCGGTAAAGGCCTCTGAAGCGTCAGAGCGATAGAAGGTACGTGGTGGGGGACCAGCAGAGCAACGCCTCCCCAAGACTCAGACGAGTCGTCGTCCGCACGATAAATACCGTAGTGACGCAGCTGTACCTGAGCTGTCGGACGCATCATGGTTTCCTGCAGAGCAACACACACAGGAGAATGGGCGTGCAACAACCGTTTCAGATCATCAACGTTGTCAAGCAAACCACGACAGTTCCATTGTATGAGAGTAGGAGACATACAATTAAGTAGGAGGCGGCGGCGATTTAGATGAAGTGGGCTCCCGCTTGAAAGGTTTCTGCACAGAGGAAGAGCAGTACCCATGGAAACCACTTTTAAACCAGAGTGCTTACTAAAGGAATTCGAGAATTTTAAAGTACCATGGAAAAACTGCGACAGAATCCAGCTTTGGAACCTTTAGGTTGCAATTTTCATTTCGGCGCAGTAGGAGGTTTAGTCGAAAGCTTAGTTAATGATGTCTGAGCTGTAGAGGATGCCTTCTGAGAGGACTTCCGCCGCTCAGAAGATGATGGATGACAAATGGAAGGTGTAAGAGCTGGCAAGTCAAAAGATGGCGGAAAGGAGAGCGACGTTTGCACCTCCTGTGATTTGAAGCTGCCAGTGACCGTCACTTAATAACCGTGAGGTAGTGCAGGTGAGATGAGGTTACTCGCTTGAGCATACGAAAGATTCTGTGTTACCTTCACCTGTTGAATGCTTTTCTCTTTTTGCCACTTGGGGCCGGACCGAGAACAGGCTGGGTGATCTCCCTGGTAGTTAAGACAGCAAAGTGAGGAAGGGCAATCATTTTCGTGCGCTGCACGTTCGCAGCGAGGGCAAGTCGCAACTCCACGGCATGACGCCCGTCCATGACCAAAACGCTGGCATTTAAAACAGCGCAGACGATTGGGGACACATAGCCGTACGGGACATGCGAGGTAACCAGCTGTTATCTGCGTCGAAAACTCGATCTTGGCAAAAGTGAAAAGAACGTGTTTGGTTGGAACTATCTGACCGTCACGTCGCATAGTATAATACGTCGCACTGCCTGGACTCCCTGGTCGGAGAGCTCTGTAAGAAGCTCCTCCTCAGAGACAAAGGAGATCCCATTCAGGGATAACTCCGCGGGAAGTATTTAAAGCACCGTCAGGGGTCATGGCGACAGGCAGGTTTGCGAAAGACGTGCAGTTCAACAACGCAGCAGACTGGGAACAAGAAGCTGTTTCCACCAATAAGTCTCCGGAGAGTAACTTCTTTACCGACTTAGGTGTGCCAGCTAGTGCATACAAGCCTTTGGGATGACAAAAGACGATACCTTCGAAAGTGGTGTGTCCGGGGAATGCATAATGAAAAAAGGTGACAATAAAGTAGACGAAGTAGCAGAGCATTCGGTTCGGGCCCTCTTAGAGGACCTGCTCGAAGGGTGTAAAGTTTGTTACTCCATGAAAATTAGAAGATTCGGCTCCCGGCAGCCCCACCTACCACCAAAGGTGACATGCAAGCACGCCAGGGCTAGCTAGGAGCTATACCATCACAGCCAAGCCAAACGGGAAGACTAATCCCGCCGACACGACCGATCAGTTGACACTAGCCAGGGAACGCGAGGGTTGGTTGGTTGGTTAATGGATGTTTAATGGCACAAAAGCTGAAAGGCCAGTCTGTGCCAAGCAAAAGGTAAACGAGAATGACGAAACAACCATGCTAAGGAAGTGAGCACAGAAAATTAGATGACTTACAGTACAATGAAAAGTGTAAAACAGGGTGATGAGACCAGCTCATCGCAAGATTAAAATTCAATAAATACAAAAGTTAAATTTCGTGCAAGAAATTGCACGAAAGCAAAAATCGCTGTAAAATGGTAAAATCTGATGCTAGAATAGTTGGCAGATCTAAAACAGTAGAAGTAAAAAGCTGTAAACGCAGAAAGTTAAAAACAGGACAGTAAATGTAAATGAGGTGAATTGACAAAACTGAATGGCAGATTGTACATGTATGTGGCTCCTCCTCACGCAAAAGGAAGCGATGTGTCAATTGGGTATGTCCAATGCGGAGCCGAGTAAGCAACACGTCCTCTCGACGAGAAAGGAGAGAAGTGCACGGCCAGTCTGCTACTATAGGCTGTATAGCATGCAGCTTGTTCGCAGTCTGTGTGTCCCAGAAATCTTGCCAGCGAGCATGAAGACGGGCTCGAACAACGGGATTGCAGTCGGTGAATGGGTAGGGCATACGCAGACGACCCGCAGAAGACTTCGCGGCACGGTCTTCAGCCTCGTTCCCAGGAATACCGACGTCACCCGGAATCATGCAAAAACGGATATCAAAGCCACGAAGACTCAATTCACGCAGAGTAACAAGGATGTGAGACAACACAGAATGAGTCAGATGCTGCAGAGAAACAAGAGCCTTCAAAGCACTGAGTGAGTCGGAGTAAACACAGGCCCTGAACAAAGAACAACGTCGAATGTGTTCCAATGCCAAGGAGATGGAACGCAGCTCGGCAGTATAGATCGAAGCCTGGGCAGGAAGACAGTCGGTTAGTGTAACGCCACAGCACACCATAGCTGACCCCACGTGCCCGTCAGATTTGGACCCATCAGTGAAGATGGGCACATGTTGGGAGTACGACGCCCGATGTGCAAGGTAGTGCTGCACATATTGAGCGTGAGGGGTGCTACATTTGGCAAACCGGCACAGGTCGAAACATACCGATGGCTGAAACTGCTCCCAAGGAGCAAGAGAAACCACGACACTCTGCACAACATCAGGAAGAGGGAAACCAAGCTCACTCAGTAAACGTCGCATCCGAAGGCCGAAAGTAGGGACGCAAGACGGATGTGCATGAAAATGACGTGCAAGGCTGGGTTCAAACACTCGGCTCCATAATGGATGTGCACGTTGAGACTGCAACTTGAGGAAATATCATAAGCTCAGAATCTGGCGACGGAGTTCGAGCGATGGCTCCTGTGCCGCGACATGCAAGCTCTGTAGAGGAGATGTCCGGAAAGCACCAGTGCACAGACGTAGTGCCTGGTGAGCGACTGGATCGAGCACATGTAAACGAGACGGTCAGGCAGAACCATAGACAGCACAAGCATAATCCAGCTTTGAGCGGATGAGTGACCGGTACAGGCGCAAAAGAGAGACACGGTCAGCACCCCCAATGGTGGACGACAGTACCTTGATGATGTTGAGCGCCTTAGTACACTTCACTTTCAGGCGACGAATATGCGCTTCGAAAGTGAGAGAATGGTTAAAGATCACGCCGAGATAACGGGTTTGCGGAACGACCGGAATCGTAAAAGATTTTAAAAGAAGGCTCGGATCCGGATGCAAGACCCGTCTGCGACAGAAATGCATGCAGACGGTCTTGTCCGGTGAAAAGCGAAACTCGTTATTATCCGCCCAGTGAAGCAGCCGGTTCAAGCTGATCTGTAATCGACGCTCGAGAAGTCTCATATCCACAGAGCTGTAAGAAATCTGCAAGTCGTCAACGTACATCGAGCACTGGTTTCCCAGAGGAAATGGAGACACAATGCCATTCAGTTTTATGATGAAAAGAGTGACACTTAAAATAGCGCCCTGGGGGACGCCTTCGTCCTGAAGAAAATAGTGGGACAGAGTCCTGCCAACACGAACCTGGAAAGTGCGATCTGTCAAGAAATTCTGGACAAACACCGGCAGGTTTCCCCGAAGCTCCATAGCATGGAGGTCACGGAGAATATCATAACGCCAGGTGCAGTCATATGCTTTTTCCAGGTCAAAGAAGATAGGCACCAGGTGTGCATGACGTACGAACGCCTCCCGGATGGACGTCTCCCGGCGAGCGAGTTGTCTGTAGTAGAGCGAAGCCGCCTAAATCCACTCTGGAATGGGGACCAGACACCACGATATTCGAGAAAATGCACTAAACGTGCACTGACCATCCGCTACAGTAACTTATAGATTCAGCTGGTCTGTAATTCAAAGACGAAGTGGGATCCTTCCCAGAATTCGGGAAGGGCAGCACGATAGCATGTCGCCAAACGGACAGAAGCTCCTCCTTCAGCCAAAGGAGGATGAGTAACCGTAGCAGCACACGGAGAGATGCAAGAGAAATGTCGCAGCATGGCATAGTGTACAGTATCAGGTCCAGGCGCAGAATTGTGAGAACGTGATAATGCAGCCTGCAGCTCAAGAAACGTAAACGGTGAGTTGTATCCAACCGGTGTAAAGGGCCGGAAGGAAATCTCAGTACGTTCTGCCGAGGACTTCACCGCCTGCAAAGATGTGCTGCAATTGGAACTACGAAAAACCTGGGAAAGAGATTCAGCTAAGACATTCGCAATCGTGGGAATGTCTGACACGGTTCCACCATCCTTGCTCAAACAGGATATGGGGTGGGACGTCTAGCGACCACATATACGACAAATCTTGTCCCAAACAACCTTCGAACTAGTGGAAGACGAGATGCTGGACACAAACTTCTGCCACGACTTCCGTTGGCTATGACGGCGGACTTTACGGGCGAACGCCCGAGCCTGCTGGAAACGAGCCATATTACCCGGAGTCGGCTACCTGTGGAAAATGTCCCACGCCTTCTTCTGTGCTTTCTGTGCTGCAGAACAGTCGTGGTTCCACCAAGCTTTAGGTGGTCTAGATAAGTGCGTCGAGTTGAGTGGGACACAACACGCAGCTGCTTGGAGAATAAAAGTAGTCACCTGGTCCGTTGCTTGATCGATGGTCGGAGTGTCAAGTAAGTCGTCGGTCAACATAGCTAACGTGACAAAACGATCCCAATCAGCACAGTCCACTTTTCACCTCGGCAAGCTAGAAAACTCGCTTCCAGTAGTGGTGGAGGATAACAAAATGGGAAAGTGGTCACTCCCCAGAGGGTCAGATAGGACGGACCACGATCAGTGGGGGTACTGTGACGGAGAGCAGAATGACAGATCCAAAGCAGCGAATGACCGCGTTGGGGCATGAAAATGGGTATTCTCACCAGTATTCAGCAGGGACAAGTTAAGAGCTGTGAGCAAGTGCTCGACAACTCGACCCCTGCTATTGGTAGAGAAGCTTCCCCAGAGTTTTATGACCGTTAAAATCTCCAAGCAGCAGAAACGGTTGCGGAAGCTGAAACACCAGATCTTCCAAAGAGGAAAAGGCCACTCGGTCTTCCGGTGGCAGATACAGAACAAACCGTGGGCGTATGGCCGACAAAAATGTGAGTAACCATTACGTGGGGGGCGAGGCCGGCTTAGACTTAGTGCTCTCCCGTTTGGACGAGGGTTTTTTCACCGTATCCGGAGGATGGGCTGTTTCCATACAGTCCTCGTCCTCGAACGTGGAGAGCTCACTAAATGAGTTGGAGAGATGTAAAACACCGTGGGTAACAGCACCTTTCTCTAAATGTTTGATGAGTTTCTTCGACCCTTTAGTCTTAGCAGTAGCTGGCTTAGAAGGCTTGGTAGTAGATCGAGACTGCACTCCAGGAGCGGCGCTACAGAAGCTTTCTGCGTGGACTTATATGGCTTTGCAGATGTAGCAAACTTAGAGGCAAGACACACTAAGGGGGAAAGCTGAGAGTAGTTTGGACCTCGGGGGACTGGGTGCTACGTGCAACCGCCGTGTAAGAACCGCGGGGCAGAAGAGGAGACACAAGCTTCTTCGCGTCAGCGTAAGAAAGACGCTGAGTCACTTTAACCTGTTGTATATGTTCTTTTCTTCCTGCCATTTGGGGCACGCCCGCGAATTCGCAGCGTGATCGCTTCGGTAGTTAACGCAACAGGTGGAGGAAGAACAGTGATCTTCGTGTGTAGCAAGTCCGCAACGAGGTCACGTCGCAGCTCCCCGGCAAGAGGTTTGGCCATGGCCGAAGCGTTGACATTTACAGCAACGAAGAGTGATTTGGAATATACGGTCGAACGGAACACACGAGGTAACCAGCTTTTATTTCAGTCGGAAGCACAAGAGTGTTGAAAGTTAAGATGATGTGTTTGGTTTTAACCGACTGACCGTCTCTACGCATGGTAATCCGACGCACAACCGTAACGCCTTGATTGGAAAGTTCGGAAAGGATTTCGTCATGCAGAAGATCCGATTCCGAAATCACGCCACGTGAGGTGTTCAAAGTAGCGTGAGGAGTCACGTTGATAGATAGGTTGGCGAAAGACGTACAGGTCAATAGCGTACTAGACTGTTTGGACAAAGCGGCTTCTACGAGTAAGTCAGCTGACCGTAATCTCATGACAGACTTGGGAGTGCCAGCAAGCGCATAGATACCCTTCGAGATAACAAATGGAGATAAATGGGGAAAGCCAAGGTCACTAGAATGAATGATGAGAAATGACGGAGCAGAAGGAAATGTAGATGAAGAATCAGAGCACTCGGTTCGGTCCCTCTTGGACCCGCTCGAAAAAAGTTTTTGTGTCTCCATGGAGAGCAGAAGAATCGGCTCCCGGCAGCCCCAACCACCACCGAGCCCTAACAAGGAGACGTGCATCGCACCCCAGGGCTAACTAGGAGTTATTCCATCACAGCCAAGCCAAACGGGAAGACTAATTCCGCCGACCCGGCCGATCAGTTGGCCCTAGCTGGGGGAACGCAAAGGAACCCGCCGTCTAGCCGATTGCAACAGTCCGGGCCACGGCTGATGCTCCCGTCTAACATGAAGTATTGGCCAAAGTGGTGTATTGGGGACAGCACCTCGCCTCTCAACTTCCAGGATACTGTTTTCCAGTGACACGGGTCACCGCACACGGCAAACGTGCGGCCATGCTGAAGGCGAAGATGGAAACCCTCGAAACATAGGGAATAGCCGCGTGGACTGCTATCCTTGTAAGAAAAACTAAAGAACGAGACACGTATGACAAATAACAGAATAAAATAAACGGTACAAAATCAAAAGTCATACGGTGTGCACAAAATAACAAAATGCGAACATAACATAACTTTTCAGCTATGCGAAAAGTCGCAGGGGTAATACTGTAAAAATAGGACCTCTCTTGTCTCCAGACGGAGATCCTATTTCCGATGACTTTGGTATGGCGAGGTATCTTAACAATTATTTTGCA
>JJRW01S0049463.1:0-10641 GCA_001188405.1 Loxosceles reclusa
GGAGTCGCAAGGAAATGGAAGAATGCGACGCCCAGCTCGGGGCCCGGGGGCGCCACTCCCCTGCTTGCAAAGAATACAAGCCCCCTGGGGGGAAGAGGATTTGGAATATACGGCCGAACGAGACACACGAGGTATTCAGCTTTTATTTCAGTCGGAAGCACAGGAGTGTTGAAAGTTAAGATGTGTTTGGTTTTAACCGACTGACCTTCTCTACGCATAGTAATCCGACGCACAACAGTAACTCCATGATCGGAAAGTTCGGAAAGTATTTCGTCATCAGAAACATGAAGATCCGATTCCGAAATCGCCACGCGAGGTGTTCAACGTAGCGTGAGGAGTCACATTGATGGGTAAGTTGGCAAAAGACGTACAGGCAAATAGCGTAGTAGATTGTTTGGACGAAGCTGCTTCAACGAGTAAGTCACCGGACCGTAACCTCTTGACAGACTTCGGAGTGCCAGCAAGCGCATAGATACCCTTCGAGATAACAAATGGAGATAAATGAGAAAAGCCAGGGTCACTAGAATGAATGATGAGAAATGACGGAGCAGAAGACAATGTAGATGAAAAATCAGAGCACTCGGTTCGGGCCCTCTTGGACCCGTTCGAAGAAAGTTTTGTTGTCTCCATGGAGAGCAGAAAATTCGGCTCCCGGCGGCCCCACCCACTATCGAGGCCAACAAGGGGACGTGCATCGCAAGCCAGAGCTAGCTGGGAGCTATACCATCACAGCCGGGCCAAACGAAAAGATTAATCCCGCCGACCCGGCCGATCAGTTGACCCTAGCCGGGGGAACTCGAAGGAACCCGCCGTCTAGCCGCTTGCCCCAGTCCGGGCCACGACTGAGGCGCCCGTCTAGCATGAAGCAGGGGCCAAAGCAGTGTATTGGGGACAGTACCTCACCCCTCGACAGCCAGGATCCCCCTTTCCAGCAACACGGGTCGCCGCACACGGCAAACATGCAGCCACTCTAAGGTAGAGCTATGACCCCTTCCACCATGCAGACTATAGCAACGTGGAACGCTAAGCCTTGGGGTAGCACAATAACGAAGAAAAAAACAAAAGGAAGATGAAAAAAACGATAGGGGGTAAAAGAAAGGAAAGTGGGGAAGAGAAAAGAATATAGGAAAGAGGAGTCGCAAGGAAATGGAAGAATGCGACGCCCAGCTCGGGGCCCGGGGGCGCCACTCTCCTGCTTGCAAAGAATACAAGCCCTTTGGGGGCCTCTTCTTGAGGACCCCGAGAAGTGCACGGCCAGTGGGCTTCCATTCGGTGAATTGGACGGGCATTCGAAGACGACCCGCTTAAGACATTGTGGAACGGTCTGCTGCTTCGTTCTCGGGAACACAGACATGTACCAAAATGCAGAAAACGGCAGAAACGGAAAACAAAAGTACGAGTTCTCAAATCACGAAATATGACAAGAATACGAGACAACACAGGATAATGGAATGCTGCATAGAAAAAGGAACCTGAAAAGCACTTTGTGAGATTGATTAGACAAGTCCTTAACACAGAACAACGGCGAATGTGTTCCAACGCCAACTGGATTGCATTAAGCTCGGCAAGGAAAATCGAAAACTATGCGGGAAGGCAGGGTGCAAGCGCAACAACACAGCATACCATAGCAAATCCAACGTTTTCGTCATATTTTGAGCCATCAGTGAATATAGAGACATGCTGACAGAGTAAAAAGACAGGTCTAAAGCCGCGTTGGGGCATGAAAATACGTATTTTTACCAGTATTCAGCAGGGAAAAGTAGAGATCAGTGAGCAAGCGCTCGACAACTCGACCCCTGCTATTGGTAGAGGTGAATCACCAAAGAGTACTGTGACCATTAAAGTCCCCAAGCAGCAGAAACGCTTGTGGAAGCTGACACACCAAATCGTCCAAAGTGGAAAAAACCACCCGGTCGCCCGGAAGCAAATACACAGAACAAACCGTGAGCGTATGGCCAACAAAAATGCGTACAGCAACAGCCTGTAAAGGCGTCTGAAGCGTCAGAGCTATGGATGGCACGTGATGGGAGACGAGAAGAGCAACGCCTCCCCAAGACTCTGACGAGTCGTCGTCCACGCGATAAACACCATAGTGACGCACTTGTACCCGAGCTCTCGGACGCATCAGCGTTTCCTGCAGAGCAACACACACATGAGAATGGGTGTGCAACAACCGTTTGAAGTCATCGACGTTGGCACGCAAACCACGACAGTTCCGTTGTAAGAGTGTAGTAGCCATTACGTGGGAGGCGGGATTGGCTTAAACTTAACGCTCTCCCGTTTGCACGAGGATTTTGTAACTGTTGTAGGAGGAGGGGCTGTGTTCATACAGTCCTCTTCCTCAAATGCTAAGAGCTCGCTAAATGAATTTGTGAGCTGTAAAACACCATGCATAACAGCAATTTAAGCAATAACAGCAACTTTTTCAATCATTTTTAACTGTTTCTTAGGCCTGGTGGTCTTGCTGATAACTGGTTTAGAATGTTCGGGAGTAGACCAAGGCGACCCACCAGAAGCCGGAAGGGACGCTTTCTGCTTAAGCTTGGAAAAGGCTTAGCAGTTGCAGAAGCCTGTGAAGCAGCACTGCGAGATGGAAAATCTGACAAGACACACAACGCGGGAAAGCTGAGAGTAGTTTGGACCTCAGCACACTTAGAGCTACATGAAACCGCCGCGTAAGAACCGCGGGACAGAAAAGGAGGCACAAGCTTCTTAGCGTCAGCGTAAGAAAGACGCTGAGTCACTTTAACCTGCTGGATGTTCTTTTCTTCCTGCCACTTGAGGCACTCCCGCGAATACGCAGGGTGATCGCCCCGGCAGGTGTTAATGCAACAGGTAAAAGAAGAGCATTGATCCTCGTGAGTAGTAAGTCCGCAACGAGGACACGTCGCAATCCCCGGCCTGAGGTTTGCCCGTTGCCGAAGCTTTGACACTTGAACACCGTAGAGGATTAGCAATGAACGTTCGAAAGGGACAGAGCAGGTGACCAGCTTTTATGCCACGGAAGCACAGGCGTGTTAAACGTTAAAATTAGGTGCTTAATGTCAACCGGATAACCGTTTTTACGCACTGAAATTCGTCGCACAGCCGTGACTCCTTGGTCCGAAAGTTCGGAAAATATTTCCTCGTCGGGAACCTGCAGAAGATTTCGAAATCACGCCACGCGAGGTGTTCAGAGCACCATGAAGACTAACAGTGATCGGCACGGTTGCGAATGATGTACAGTACAAAAGCGTAGAAGACTGTTGACACGTAACTGTTTCAACCAGTAAGTCATCAGACCGTAAACGTTTGACAGACTTCGAAATGCCAGGGAACACATTGATTCCCTTCGACATAACGTATGGGGATAATTTCGAAAACGCAGGGTCACTTGAATTCATGATGAGAAAACAAGGTGCAAAGGAATGAACAGTTGATGAAGAAGCGGAGCATTCGTTTCGGACTCTCTTAGAGGTCCCGCTTGAAGAAAATGAAGTTTGTTTCCATATTGAGGAAGGTGATTCTGCTACCAGTAGCCCCACCCACCACCAAAGCTCAACAACAGACGTGCAAGCAGGTCAGGAGGTATACCATCATAGACGGGCCAAACGCGAAGACTAATTCCGCCGATCCGACCAATCAGTTAACCCTAGCCGGGGGACGCAAAGAAACCCGCCGTCTAGACGATTGCAACAGTCCGGGCTACGACTGAGGCTCCCGTCTAGCTGAAGTAATGTATAGGAGACAGTACCGCGCCCCTCAAACCACCAGGATCCCCCTTTCCAGTGACATAGGTCTCAGCACACGGCAAACGTGCAGCCACGCTTAGGGCGAAGATGGAAACCCTCTAAAAGTGGGGAACAGCTGCGTGGACCGCTGTCCCAAGAACGAAAACGCAAGAGTGAGACACGGGCAAGAAACACAAAAACAGGCACAATTACCAAAAGGTGAACGGTGTGCACAGAACGGAATGCAAAAAAATCACAGAATCGAAAACAAAATGCTGTGCAACGTGCCACACAAAAAAACAGACAGGCGAAGGAAAAACTAAACAGTAACACATGTGGCACAGGCACCTCGGGGAAGCCACGACTTTCTCCATACTTACCAAAAAGGCAAGCCCCTGACGGGGACCCATCAGTGAAGATGGGCACATGTTGGGATTAGGACGCTCGATGTGCAAGGTAGCACTGCACATATTGAGCATGAGGGGTGCTACGTTTGGCAAACCGGCACAGGTCGAAACACACCGATGGCTGAAACCGCCCTCAAAGGGCAAGAAAAACCACGATACTCCGTGCAATGTCTGGAAGAGACAAACCAAGCACACTCAGTAAATGACGCATCCGAAGGTTGAAAGTAGGAAAAGTAGGAACGCAAGACCGCCGGGCATGAAAATGACGTGGAAGGATGGGTTCAAAAACTGGACTCAAAAACGGATGTGCACGTTGAGACTACAACTTCAGGAAGTAACGTAAGCTCAGCATCTGACGACGAACGTCGAGCGATGGTTAGTATGCCGCGACATACAAACTCTGTACTGGAGATGTCCGGAAAGCATCAGTGCACGGACGTAGTGCCTGATGAACTACCGGGTCGAGTACCTGTAAATAACACGGTTGGGCAGAACCACAGAAAACACAAACATAGTCCAATTTGGAGCGGATGAGCGACCGATACAGGCGCAAGAGAGAGACGGTCTGCACAAGATGTGGCAGACAACACCTTAAGGATGTTGAGTGCCATGGTAAATTGCACTTTCAGATGACAAAGGTGTGAGGCAAATGCGAGGGGCTCGGTCGAAGATGACGCCAAGAAAACAGGTTTCCGGAACGACCGGAATCGCAACGGATTCAAAAGAAGACTCGGATCCGGACACCAGCCCCGTCTGCGTCAGTAATGCAAGCAGACGGTCCTGTCTGGCGAAACAAAAAAACGAAACCCGTTATCATCTTTCCAATAAACCAGCCGGTTCAAGCTGAGCTGTAACCGACGCTCGAGAAGCCTCATATATGCAGAGCTATAAGATATTTGAAAGTCGTCGACGTGCATCGTGCACTGGATACCCGGAGGAAAGGAACACAATGCCATTCAGTTTGGTAATGAATAGAGTGACGCTTCAAATAGCACCCTGGGGGACACCTTCCTGAGGAAATTGGCGGGACACAGTCGTGCCAAAACAACCTGGAAAGGGCGACCTGCCAAGAAATTCTGGATAAACACCGGCAGGTTTCTCCCAGAACACCGTAGCATCGAGGTCACGGAGAACACCATAATGCCAGTTGTGACTGTAGGCTTTCTCCAGGTCAAAGAATATCGACACCACGTGTACACGACGAAGGAACGCCTCCCGGATGGACGTCTCAAGGGCGCGTAAATTGTCTGCAGTTCATCCAAGCCGCCTAAAATACCACGAGATCCGAGGAAATGTATTAAATGTGCATTGATCATCCGTTCCAGTAGCTTACATATGTAGCTTGTCTGCGCAATAGGCCTTTAATTCAAAGGTGAAGTTGGATCTTTCCTAGGTTGGGGAAAGGGCAGCATAACAGCATGTCGTCATGCGGACGGAAACTCCTAATCCAGAGAAATGCAGTTAAATAACCGGAACAGTACACGGAGAGATACAGAAGATAAATATCACATGTCATTGTGGACAGTATCAGGTCCAGGTGCAGTATCAAGAGTCGCATCTAGCCGGTTTAAAGGGCCAGAAGGAAATCTCTGTACGTTCTGCTGAGATCTTAACGGCCTGGAACGATGAGCTGTAGTTCGAGCTATCTGAAACCTGGGAAAGAAATTCACCCAAGGCATTCGCGATTGTAGGAATATCCGAGACGCTTTCACCATTCGTCCACAAATAGGATATGACGTGGGACGTGTAACGACCACATATGAGACTTAAACTTGTCCCAAATAACCTTCGAACTAGTGGAAGACGGGATGCTGGACACAAACGTCCGCCAAGACTCGCGTTGGCAGCGACAGCGGATTTTACGAGCATACGCCCTAGCCCGTTGGAAACGCGCCATATTATTTGGAGTCTGGTATCTGCGGAAAACGGCCTACGCCTTCTTCTGCGCTTTCCGGGCTTCAGGACAGTCGTGGTTCCACAAAGGTTTACGTTATCTAGGTAAGTGCGTGGTATAGAACACGCAGGTTCTTGGATAATACAAGAAGTCAAGTGGTATCAATGATCGGAGTCTCAATTAACTTGTTCGTCAACAGAGCAAAAATGGCAAAACGATCCCAATGAGTACAGTTCACTTTCCATCTCGGCAAGCTGGAAAACTCGCTGCCAGCAGTGGTAAAGGACAGAAAAATGGGAAAGGGATCACTTACCATGGGATCAGAGCGGACGGACCACACCACAGGGAGTACTATGACGGAAAGCAAAAAGACAAATCCAAAGCAGTGAATGACCACGTAGGGGCACGAAAATACGTACTCTTACCAGTATTCAGGAGGGTCAAGTCGAGATCAGTGAGCAAGCTCTCAACAACTCGACCCGTGCTATTTGTCGAGGATGTACATCAAAAACTTTTGTGGTCGTTAAAATGTCCAAGCAGCAGAAACGGTTGCGGAAGCTGAGACACCAGATCGTCGAAAGTGGAAAAGTCCACTCAGTTTCCCAGTGGGAGATTCAGAGACCAAATCGTGAGCGTATGACCGACAAAGATACGTACAGCAACAGCCTGGAAGGGCGTCGGGAACGTCAGAGGAATTGAGGGCACGTGGTGGTAGACAAGAAGAGCAGTTTCCAAGAGATTCGGACGAGTCGTTTTGAGCGCGAGAAATACCATAATAACGCAGCTGTACCTGAGCTGTCGGACGCATCATGGTTTCCTGCAGAGCAACAGACGCAGGAGAATGGGTGTGCAACAGCCGTTTCCAATCATCGACATTGGCATGCAAACCAAGACAGTTCCATTGTGAGAGTGTAGTAGCCATTACGTGGGAGACAGGGGCGGCTTAGATGTATCGCTCTCCCGTTTGGACGAGGATTTTGTAACTGCATTAGAAAGAGGAACTGTATCCATACAGTCCTAGTCCTCGAAAGGAGAGATCACTGAATGAATTGGAGAGATGTAAAACACAGTGGGAACAACACCTCTAAATTTTAATGAGTTCTTTGGACCTTTTAGTCTTTGCAAGAGCTGGCTTAGCAGGCTTGGTAGTAGAACGAGACGGCCCCCGAGAAGATGGCGATACAGAAGCTTTCTGCGTGGACTTCGAGGTCTCTGCAGATGTTGCAAACTTGAAAGCAGAGCTAGTAGGCGTAATATCCTGCAAGACACAAAATGCGAGAAAGCTGAGAGTAGTTTGGACCTCGGCGGTAAGAACCGCGGGGCGGTAGAGGAGAAACAAGCTTCTTCGCGTCAGCGTAAGAAAGACGCAAGTCACTTTAACCTGTTGTATGTTCTTTTCTTCCTGCAATTTGGGACACGCCTGCGAATACGCAGGGTGATCACCCCAGCAGTTAACGCAACAAGTGGAAGAAGAACATTGATCTTCCTGAGTAGCAGGTCCGCAACGAGGGCACGTCGCAGCTCCCCAGCAAGAGGTTTCGCCATGGCCAAAGCGCTAACATTTAAAGCACCGAAGAGGATTTGCAATGAACGGTTGAACGGAACCGAAAATGTAACCAGCTTTTATATCCGACGAAAGTACAGGCGTGTTAAACGTTAAAATTAGGTTCTTGGTGTTAACCGTCTGACCGTCTTTACGCATTGAAATTCATCGCACCACTCCGTTACTCCTTCGTCCGAAAGTTCGGAGAATATTTCCTCGTGAAGAATGTGCAAAAGATCAGATTCCGAAATTACGTCACACCAGGTGCTCAGAGTACAATGAGGAATAATAGTGATCCACATGTTTGCGGAAGATGTACAGTTTTAAAGCGTAGAAGACTTGGCACGAAGCTATTTCTACCAATAAGTCACCCGACCGTAAACGTTTGACAGACTGCGGAGTGCCAGCAAGCGCACAGATTCCCTTCGAGATAATGAACGGGGATAATTTGGAAAACCCAGGGCCACTTGAATGCATGATAAGAAAAGAAGGTGCAGAGGAAGGAACAGTTGATGAAGAAGCGGAGCATTCGGTTCAGGCCTTCTTACAGGACCCGCACGAAGGAGATAAAGTTTTTGTTTGCATATTGAGGACGGTGATTAGGCTTCCGGTAGCCCCACCCACCGCCGAGCCCAACAAGGGGACGTTGAAGTACGCCAGGGCTAACCAGGAATTATACCACCACAGCCGAGATAAACGGGAAGACTAATCCCGCAGACCGATCAGTTTACCCTAGGTCGCAAAGAAACCAGGAGTCTAGCCGACTGCAACAGTCCAGGGGGCAACTGATTCTCCCGTCTAGCATGAACTAGGGGTCAAAGCAGTGTGTTTGGACAGTACCTCGCCCCTCAACTGCCAGGATCCCCCTTTCCAGAAACATATGACGCCGCACACGGCACTAAGATGGAGCCATAACCACTCCACCATGCAGACTACAGCAACGTGGAACGCTCAGTTTGGGGTAGCACAAAAACGAAAAAAATAATCAAAAAGAGGAAAAAACGATAGAGGGTAGAGGAAAGGAAAGAGTGTGAGTGAAGTATATGGGAAAGGTAAGTTACAAAGAAAAGAATGCTACACCCAGCTCGGAGCCCGGGGGCCCCACTACCTGCTTGCAAAGAGTACAAGCCCCCTGGGGGTGGTGCGTAGGAAGTAACGGTTAGTGAAGAATCAGAGCATTCGATTCGGGCCCTCTTCGAGAACCCGCTTGAAGAAGGGTTGTTTAATTTGTTTGAAAGTGCTGAGAAGATTCGGCCTCCCGACAGTCACACCCACCACCGAGCCATACAAGGGGGCGTGCAAGCACGCCAGGGCTAATAGAGAGCTATACAATCACGACTGGGCCAAAGAGAAGGCTAGTCAAACTTGACCCAAATGATCAGTTGACCCTAGGAAGGGAACGCAAAGGAACCTGCTGTCTAGTCGATTGTGACAGTCTGGGACAAGATTGAAGCTTCCATCTAGCTGAAGCAGGGGCCAAAGCAGTGTACTGGGGACAGTATCCCTTGCCCCTCAATTATCAAGATTACCTTTTCCAGCGGCAAGTGTCGCCGCACACGGCAAAGGTGCGCATTTTCACCGCACACGGCAGACCTTCTAAACGTAGGGAACAGCCCCGTCGACCGCTAACCCTGGAAGAAAAACAAAATTTTATCACTGATAACACCCAAGCCACGAGGAGACGAAAGTAGTGCAAGAACAAAAAAGTGGACGTAGGACTGGAAAGAACAAAATGGTAACAGAATGCACAGAAAGGTACGTAAACGGAACGAAACTAAAGGTGTCGACGAAATGACATCACAGAAACATATGGGGCCTGAGAAGGAATAACGAAACTGTAACACATGGGACTCATACACCTCGGGGACGCTACGAGCATTCCCGTATTTTTGAAAAGGGGGAAAGCCTCTGATTTATGAGTAAACGATAAAAATCCCCCCCGCGGTCTCACCAACCACCACGCCCTAATAGGGGATTCGCAAGTATGCCACGGCTAACCAGCAGCTATACCGTTCCAAATGGGCCGGCAAGACGGCAAATCAAGCTAGATCCGAACTACTAGTGGAAGCTAGCCGAGGCACGCGCACGTACCCGCCGACTAGCCAATTGCAACAGTGTCCGAGCCATGAATGAACCTTCAGTCTCGCTGAAACATTAGCACAAAAATTGTATAGGGGATGGTACCCCGCCCCTAAATTAACATGATCTCGATTTCCTGTGATACGGGTCACTGCGTACGGCAAACGCGCAGACACCCTGAGGACGAAGATTTAATCTCTCTAAACGTAAGGTATATTATCTTGGAACGCTAACCCTGAAAAAACACACGAACGTCGCCAACACAACAGACGATGACACAAACAAAAACAGGTACAGGAACCAAATTGAGAACTTGGAAAAAAAAAAGAATAAATCGGGAATAGAAGTGAAATTCAATCAAAGGCAAATATCGGAACGAAAACAATGTTCTGTACAAAGCGATGGCACAGAAACATAACAGGCGTGCGAATGGAGAACTAAATTGTAACACGTGACTCATGCACCTTGGGGACGCTACGTCATTCCCGGTACTTACCAAAAAGTTAAGTCCCTGAGGGTTTAAAGAACATGACGGTCACTTTACCTTGCTTTGTTCTCCCCGACAATCACCGTTCAGTCGAAGTTAAAATTTGTGGGGCGAGGTTGAAGTGAACACCAGGACGCGCTCTTGCCCAACTTACCAAACTCTAATGTTTCATTCACCGCAAATGGTTTCAATTTCCACCACATCTCTCATTGAGTCCATGCCCATGGTAATGCCAGAGGTTTTGGGGGCAAACGGTGGTCTTTATAAATTGGTCACTAAAACTATTTATATATGAATACTTGCTTCGCTGCTCTTGAAATCATGCCTTCAATATTAGCAGTCCATCCAAGGCAAAGAATTGCTCCGGGACATTGATATCCGCATTTGTACAGGAAATACTGTGGATCTAATGGATTTGGTGCGAATGACTCACTTTGCAGAATATCCGCTCTGAGTATCAGAGGACCTACAAACTGGAGAAGAAAGGTGATTATAAAATCGGGTTAATTATCTGAATTTAT
>JJRW01S0049636.1:4958-17190 GCA_001188405.1 Loxosceles reclusa
ATTTCTTAATCGACCCTCAGACAAATTCATTTTATATAATGAAATTTCTAACTTCAGAAAAACTAATGAAATAAGAAGACTAAAATGTAATATGTCTCCAGGACATGATGTTCCAGTCGTCTGCCTAGCATATTGTACGTATGTTCTATGAGATTAAAATCAAAAGAGGTCATTGGCCACTGCATGTGCAGGATATCTTCACTTGGAAGTCAGCCACAAGCAAACATGGTGAGCAAGCGCGTTACCGATCATGAACAGAAGTTCAGAACCGACTGCACCACAAAACAGCCGATCAGAAGGCTCAATGATTTCTTTTCTGATCCCCTATAAAAGATGTGACAGTCTCTGCGACCGTTCAGCATGACGACTGCCTACACCAGGACCTCCTCTTCAAGGAACACGATGTTTCGCAAGTAAAAACGAGTCCCCGGTTCTTTCCCAATCATCATACGGCGAGACTTACTTTGCGGACTGCATCTGGACACTTCACTAAACATAACATATTGCACCATTGCTACCGACTCCATTGTTGATATCCCACTCCTATTATAAACGTGCGCGTGAAGGGATGCAAACTTTCAGGCGTCTGGCGTAGATACCAACTTGCCTGAGTGTTCTCTAAACAGCTTGTCTCAAACTTTTGACTCTTGTGGCGAGTGACAGCGCTGAACACAATTGTCTACTGTCACAGAGAGGTTCCTCTGCCGCTGTACAGTTTTTGCCAAATATTGGTTTTTCCATGTAGTCGATACTCTTGGGCAACTTCATACTTCTCGTTGGTTCACATCTGTAGTACTTTGAAACTTTTGCCACATTCTTGAGATGACTCATGGCGGCCCAAGTTAAAGTTTCTCGAATAGTAAACTATTCGAGAAACTTTAACTTGGGAACGACCGGATTCCAACCTTATCTCCAATAATCCTTCCTTTCAGAAACATATCTACTCAGCGTTTATATGCCATCCTTTCTGACCATACTTAACAAAAATTGAAAGAACCTAATTGTACTGGCCGTGTTTTATAATTGGTCTTACGTGCGCAGGTTTTTCGCGCATACCGACTGAAACGTTTTACATATGAACAAGGTTTTATCTGCGCCACACGATTCTCTGCCAGTGAGCAATTCGACCAATTCCTACCGTGAATTTCGCGCATTTTACGAATTATGCTTAACCTTTGGATACGAGTATAGTGTTAAACAGCATAAAGTTCTGTTCCTAGTTGTACAGTCGGCATTTTTCAAGCTAGTGACTGTGATGCAATGGTCTGAGAAGCATTCAACTGATCCTTCGATTATATACACTGAAGTGACAAAAGTCATGGGAGGGCAATATGCAAATATACAGATGGCAGTAGCATCGCGTAGAACAGGTATAAATGCGCAGTGCTTTCGCAGGGCTTTCATTTGTGTTCAAGTTATTCATGTGAAGAGGTTTTGACGTGATTATGACCGCACGACGGGAATTAACAGACTTTGAACGCGGAATGTTAGTTGGAGCTAGACGCATGGGTCATGCCATTTCGGATATCGTCAGGGAATTCAACATTCCCAGGTCCACTGTGTCAAGAGTGTGCCGAGAGTATCGAATTTCAGGCATAACATCCCACCATGGACAGCGCAGTGGTCGACCGCGTGCACTTAACGACCGAGACCGGCGACGTCTGCGAAGAGTTGTAAATGCTAACAGACAAGCAACACTGCGTCAAATAACCGCAGAAATCAATGTGGGACGTACGAGGGACGTGTCCGGTAGGACTGTGCGGCGACATTTGTCTTCCTTGGGCTATGCCAGCAGAAGACCGACTCGAGTGCCTTTACTGACAGCACGACATCGCTTTCAGCGACTCTCGTGGGCACGTGAGCATATCGATTGGTCCCTAGATGAATGGAAAACCGTGGCCTGGTCCGATGAGTCACGATTTCAGTTGCTAAGAGCTGATGGTAGGGTTCGAGTGTGGCGCAGACCCCACGAAGCCATGGACCCAAATTGTCAACAAGGCACTGTTCAAGCTGGTGGTGGCAGCATAATGGCGTGGGCTGTTTTTACATGGCATGGACTTGGTCCTCTGGTGCGACTGAACCGAACATTGACTGGAAATGGTTATGTTCAGCTACTTGGAGATCACTTGCAGCCATTCATGGACTTCATGTACCCCAACAACGATGGGATTTTTATGGATGACGGTGCACCATGTCACCGGGCCACAACTGTTCGAGATTGGTTTGAAGAACATTCTGGACAATTCCAGCGAATGATCTGGCCACCTAGATCGCCCGACATGAATCCCATCGAGCATTTATGGGACATCATCGAGAGGTCTGTTCGTGCCCAAAATCCTGCACCATCAACACTTTCACAATTATGGACGTCTATAGAAACAGCATGGCTCAATATTCCTGCAGAAGACTTCCAACGACTTGTTGAGTCCATGCCACGTCGAGTTGCTGCACTTCGCCGGGCGAAAGGAGGACCGACACGATATTAAGAGGTATCCCATGACTTTTGTCACTTCAGTGTATAGTCATACACACTGATTAATAAACGTCACAGGAACGTGTTAGCTGACGATTTGCATCTATATCTTCAAGAGACCTTGGCCACAGTGATATTTCTCAAGAGAACAATGCACCTTGTCATCTAATACTTGGTGAGTACCACCAAGTACTCAGTACTGAGTATTTGGTGAAGCATGGTGACGAATTCATTACATCGTTTTTTCCTTCAAATTACGTATTGTCACGAAATACAACAAATCCCGGATATGCGTGAGGTAGGTATGAGAGCTGCAAATCCTTTTTCGCTGAATTAGTATAAAATGCTGTACTTGCTGAGCGAAACTGTTTGGAGGTGGGTTAAGTATACTGGGTGTTAGTTGCCGGAATACGTTGCAAACGTTGCAGACGTGATTGCCCAGAATATTGATCCACTGAGGTATTAGCAAGGGGTTCCCGGGTGGATATGACAATTGTCACTGATTACAAATTTTCTTTGAGCACAGAAAATAACTGAGATTCCCATCGGATATGTTCCTTTTATTTCCCAATTATTGCTTAAACTCTTCGACCATTTTCTAAAGCCGACTGCATTCAATATTTGAACATCCAATAACAGCATTCTCAACAGCATTAGCATGTCTACAAATGAGTATTACCCACTCAGGTTGGTGACATTCTATATCTTGGCTTGTACGCTGTTCTTTCACCAAGACAAACATCTCCAAAAAGTTTATGTGTGACATCAGAGACTTTAGACTTTGTAAACGAAAACAAAGTAGGGGTTTTTGTCATCAGAATTCGGTATATAAACAAGAGAAAATGAATTACTGTTGTCAGCCAACATATGTTAAAGACTTAAAGCCCAAGTCCATCACAGTTAAAACCAGATCTTTTCTTTGCTTCTTGCAGATTTGCCATATACTGACAGAATGGTTAATTCGTTTTCCAACAACAACTTGTTTGCCTTTAGGACTCCAAATTGAAGTAGCTCGAACTTCTGGTAGTAAACTAGCAATTATCTTTAAAGTGATATTGGCTACTGCATGAGGAATTCCATCTAACTCAGGTTGTTATACGGGTATAATGATAAGAAATATATACATTTTAAGAAATTGTTTTCATACCTTGATTTTCAGTACAAATGAAAATAATTGTGTTAATTATTTCACAAAAAAATGGACAGCTTTTTAATTTTTATACAAATAGTTCAAAAGGCGGTAAAATGAGAAAAAATTGGTGCTAAAGCCTCATAATCAGTGAAGAATTTATCACTATTGTTTTTTTCTGCATTTATGAATAAAATCTTAATTACGTAATGTTACAAACATTTCCGCTACACATTCATAACCTATTAACGTTCGATATTTTTTGGGAAACGTGCTTCAATTAAGCGCTGCTACTTAATGTTCTGTGGCAAAACAGATAAAAAAGTGTAAAGGTAAGAGAACGTAATTGGAAGTTTAAACGAGGTCTACGAGTTATGCGTGGAGAATACGTAAGGACGAGAGTAAGTAAAAAGATATTTAAAAAATATCGTTTAAAAGTATCTTTTTTATTTTACGACGACATTGTTGCAAGAATGCACTAACGGAAAGCTATATCAATATGTAAATATGCTAATTTGAAAAACAATCATGCACCATGAAGAATTTGTCGCCCTACCGTAAAACTTGGCATGTTGGTATGTATAACGCAGAGAGGGAAGTTATACAAATGATTACAGTTGCAGTGTAATTCGATATACGGTCTGGCCACTAGAAAGTCTAACAGTACTTCCTGAGCTGCTGTACTAAAAGGATTTTGGAGGCTGCGTGTCTGTAATTCTCCTTTTGTGGAGGGTTCTTCGATCACTGGATATGCCTTTAAGTTGGACACGAAGGAAATTTGCTCAGATGACAGAGTTTGAGAAGAGCCACATTATTTGATTGCGAGAGGCCGTATGGTGTCATAGACGAATTGGCCGGCAGCTTGGCCGTTCTCACCAGACCGTGAAATGTCTTGGAAACAATGGGTGCGAAGGGGTATTGGCACAAGGCCATAGGGATGAGGATGCCTTCGACAGACCCCCATTGGAGAAAACTGATAACGTGACAAGCACGGACACGTCCAACTGCCTCGTTGTGTTCCATCCGAAAGCAGATCACCATCATTCGACGTCTCCGGTATCTGCCAGTACTCTCTTCAGTTGCCCTGCAGGAGAACATTAGGTCTCAAGACACCCAGTACTTGTAGTGTTTCCATTGACCAGTACCCACTTTCGTGTCTATTTGGAGAGTAGTGCCTTGTACGACGAAACCGGAATGTTATGTAAACGAACTGGGTGGTGTTCAACGACGAATCCTGGTTCAGATTGGACAGTTGCGGCGTCTGTGTTCATGTTCGGGAGGCGCTCTCTTCAGCGCTTCGATCCCGCCATCTCTATCAAGCGTCGCACGTCTTCCACAGTTGGCGGTATGGTCTGTAGAATCGTCGTATACGACAACCGGTCTCCTAGCCGAGACCTAGTCTGATCCCCGTGACAAGAACAACGCAGAGATACGTTCAGGACAATTTGCAGCCATGTGAGCTGCCTTTCATGTACAGGTTCTCTTTTTGCATTTTGCAGCAATAAAATGTTCGTCTAAAGAACGCAAGGATGTCATAGGCATGTCCCTGTTTTTTACTTTATTGGTGAACCTTGTCAAGAGCTTGGGGAGATTGGCATTTTTCCTCTTTGCCAGAAACCGTAGATGTTCCACATGCTTTTGTGTCCTTACCTCATCGCCCCTCTTCCTTATAATCACTCTTTTTATTCTTTTCAAAATTAATATTCGTTCTTTTTTCTTTCATTCTTTGTATAAATTTACTTCTTTCATTTTTTTTCTAGCTCTTCTTTCGCATTGTTTTCACTGTTTCTTATCATTAAGTCTCCTCTTTTTTTTTTGCACTCTCACTTTTTCCTTTACTTCTTTTTCTTTTCCTTCTTTATACCTAATTACTGTCTTCTCATTTTAGCGCCCTGTTATCATTGTCTGATTATATACATGTATCCTTCTGCTACTGTCCCATTCGCTATTTTTTCAGATGGCGCTCTTATGAAGTTTCTGCTATGTGTTACTGTAATACGACTAAACGTTTGATACATCTTTTTGACTGGACGTCGCATTTTAATGACCTACAAGAAATTTTCTATCATCGTTGGAGTTATAACACTGACTTCATCTATCTCACTTCCCAGCTGCATGTCCAATTATCAAAAAAAAGGTTTTACTGAGGGAGAAGGTTTTGAGAAGCTGGTGGTCAGAAAAGTTTTTCTTTTGTTTTGGCACAACATTCTAAAGATCCAATAAAGGTAAAATAAGTGTAAAGAATATCTTTACTTCATGTCGACGCCGGGAATCGAACCCGGAACGTTCACCTCCGGAGGAGCCACTTTTAACGGTTAAGCCACGCCGACGCTGTCTAAGAAGCTTATATTTTATGTCTTTTGTGGGTGGGCATTACATAGGCCTTGATTCCAAAGGCCGCGAAAGAAGCAGACCTCTCGTGAAAGAAACAGACGCTCATTAAATTTGATCACTGTGCAGAATACGATAGATTGCTGAACGGCTTGTGCTCAGATGTGGGCGTTTACAGATCTTGTCTGACAGTATGACCGTTCTCAGCGCTATCGAGACGCTGGAACCTTTGACTCTGGTCTGGGATCTTGCGAGGGCAGCGTAGAGAAAAGTTGTCGACGCCGGGATTCGAACCCGAAACGCTCAGCTCCGGAGGAACCGCTTTACCATTTAAGCTACACCGACGCTTACCTCGGTAGTCCATATCAAAGTCATTTATGGGTGGACATTACAGCAGTGAGCACGAAATAGTACAGTTAGTGTTGAAATGCTGTGAGTTCGCGGTCATTGCAGGATCTCTGAAACAAGCTGGCGAAGAGGGTAGCAAGAGCTGGCTTCCTCTTGAGCTCAGTAACTCGAGACATCCCTCCAAGTAAATTAGCGTTTTGTATAAGTGGCGGCTCATTTCGGGAAATATGAGGAAGTGGCAGAGTCGATTGGACAGTTCAACGTCTCTGGCCAGTTTAATACAAATACAAAATACAAATCAGCCACAGCCAATAGCCCACGATGGTATACCACGTCCAAAAACCCATAAAATTGCGCAAAACTTTTCCGTCGTCACCTGGATAACATTAATCCCCTTCGCCAATAGAGAAATAAAACCACCCTCGATGTGCCCAGTTAACCATGCTATAGCAATCAACATGACTATCCTCCTCATAAAAAAGCCATGATTTCGGACCAGGTTCCCTCGCGTTCTGTATATATATTGCATTCATGACTGTATATATTGCATTCATGACTGTATATATTGCATTCATGACTGTATATATTGCATTCATGACTGTATATATTGCATTCATGACTGCATATATTGCATTCATGACTGCATATATTGCATTCATGACTACGGAACGGAGTTCCCTCGTTGGACAAATGCCATGAAATTATCATGATGAAAAACAAAACAAAATGCAGTAGCAATAAAGAAATTACAAACACATGAAACATTTATATACGAAGAAACATACACACAGATCTACTCATAAAACAAATAAATTTGCGAAAATCATTTCTGTCGTCAAAATATGGAACACTAAGAAGCATAAAGAAAAACGCGTTATCGATATTACCTCAGAGACACAATCGTCTTAATAAAAGTACAGAAGAAAACAAAATAATTAGGACAGGGAAACAAGAGAACTCAAACGACTTTCAAAGAGCAAAACCTCTTAAACCAAATGCAACGGCGTGAGTAATTCTAAACTAATGAAGATTTAAATCAAAAGCTAATCATAGCAAACAGGGTAAATTCAAATTTTTATCAGATAAAAACACCGAGTTTCTCATCTTTTTGCGCTTGAAACTTTCAATGGTCTTTGACTGAATCACTTCGTTCGCTAGACTATTCCAATTATTTGCCACTCTATTATATAAAAATTCATGCCTTAGTTGTAACCAAGCCTTTTTTCTAATCCGCTTCTTCCCATTTCCTCTCTGTATTCCACTGTGGCCTTTTCTAAAGAAGTTTTATCAACAACGTCAAATCCATTTAAGATTTCATAAGTCTGAATTAAGGCCCCTCTAGCCCCTCCTTACCTGTAAGCTAAAGGTTTTAGTTCTTTTAATCTGTCAACATATTCAAGATACCATAACCCGTCAATAAACACAGAAGGTCTTCTCGGAACCCTTTCTAGAGATTCAATGTTTTTAACGTGGTACGGTGAGCAGAACGTCCCAGAATATTCTAGATATAGACGTACTAGCGTTCTCTAAAACGGAAGAAGAAATTTTCTTTTATGACAGGTCAAATGGCTTTTCAAAAATCCTAATATCCTGTTAGGTGTTTTAACAGCCGCAATGTTTCTTCGTAAGAGCCGCTGAGTTTCTTCGTGACACAAATTGTTGCAGATTTCCGGCCTAGTTACATAAGGCGAAAGATTTTTCATCTCTGTCTTGTTCATGCAGCCGCGCTAATGGTGATACTCAACACTATATGCTAGATTGAACGTAAATTTTTTCGCTCCACGCTAGAGCCGGCCACTTAATAAATGATCCTTCAGCCATCCCCCCATCCCCCTGCCTTGGAAATAACTCGCCCAACCGACGCACACCATTATCACTCCGCCTCGCCCAACCGACGCACACCAGTATCACTCCGCGCACTCGAATCACTCCGCGGCCCTAATGTAGCAATCCCAGTTCAGTTTTCGCCATCACTCAACGCGCACCTCACAACGTGATCGGATATCGGTCTGAAAAGGACAGATGTTGGTCTGTCGAAACTAGTTAGTTAGTTACCTTAGTGTATTTATTGATTGTGCTATTGAACGTGTATTTTATTTGTGAAATTAAGTTTTTACTATTTGCTAGAATTCACACATACAGCAGCGGTGATACGTGGACTTGGCGCTCGAGCTAACCCCTCTCAGTCGCGTTTTTAAACACCGGCTGTGAGACATCAGCTGGAAAAACTGGAAAGATTTATTGATTCCAATCATTCCCAGCTCTGAAGTCGCGCACGTAGACGTGGACGGAGTCAACGAGAATTAATCCCTGGGTGAGGACGAGCCTTACTAATTGAGGCGAAATTGGCATCTTGAGATGCCTATTAGGGTTCGACGGGAAATGACCATGGTCAATAACCGTCTGTCTCTCCATAGAGAATGATGATGAAATAGAGTTCGAAGCTAAGCTTGAGCGATATTGATACTGAGGTCCAGAGCCAAAGAGTGGCTGAGTTGGGGATCTCCCCTTTGTCACCCGCTGTCGAGGGCGGGTTTTCGTGGACAATGAAGAGCATGGTTAGGTGGGGCTAAGCCTCAGAAAGACAGTGGTAGTCGTAATGTTTCAAGTGAAATGGATGAGACTCATATCGCGAGTCCCTCGGACTCGCGATATACTCTCTATTTTCCTGCGTGTCTTTAAACGCGAGTTTTGTAAAAGTGGCTAAATTCAAGTTATTGAACGGTTTATTTACTATTGTTGTCTAATTGTTATGAATTTTCATTTGAGAGAAGGTGTCTGAGAATAGAACTAAATGTTTCTTCGCTTCATTAACAAGTTAACCATTTTTCAGTGGAACGTAAATTCTGTGATTTAGACATTTAGGTTTTTGAGTGAAAATCATCGATAGTAAATGCACAAAAACCGTGTACAATTAGAAAATGATTGAATGGATATCGCATAATGAGAAGAAGAACCAATTCGATTCAACAGATTTAATAGATGGGACCTGTGCTCTGCGAGCAGTTACATCAAAAGCTAGACTTACAAGATTGGTAAAAGTGGTTCGCGAAGGAATCAGCAAGGAAAATAGGAAAACATTCACTATTTTTTTCTTCCATGTCAGAAGCACATAACATATGCGCAAAATAGTATATTGTTTGACAATTGCTAAGGTACAACTGACTTATGCAAAGTAGCTTTTCCAACCGCATGTACAATAAGCATAGAGGGCAAGACGTCCTCCCTCTCCCACTCTCCCTCACCTCTTCATTCGCCCGATGACGGCCGTAGTTGACTGTCGAAACGTCGGGAATCGCTGTGTTTCTGACTAGTGACCGAACTACTATCACCTTTGATCTGTGCAAAAATCGCTGAACACGAGCTGTTTCTTCATTCCAAATGTAAAACAGTCAAGTTGTTGGTGAAAATAACACTGTAGGCTTCCAAATATAGTGCAGTAAACGTTTGTCACACGGCAAATATTAAAGTTCAAATCACACGAAGTTTATTGAGCACAAGTTTTAAAGTTAAAAACGTGACCTAGGTTTCTGTGGCTAAAATTGAGCCACCTTTTTCAAACGTGTTGTTGACTCGACGCGCGTGCCTCGAGAACTGACCTTGTGTGTCGTTGAGTACTGTGGCGGGATTCTACTTCCCCCGCCTGGCGCCCCATCTCGTGGTAAACGAACGACATCCAAGCATTCGAGAAAGCCGGGAAACAGTCCGTGTTGACCAGATTTTCTTTTTCTCTAAGAATATGAAAAGCTTCAAGACAGTTTAGTTCATACGGTGAACGGGCCTCTTTGATAATCTTGGCGTCAGCAAAGTTAAAACGATGGCCATTATCCCAACAATGCTGGGCAACAGCTGATTGTCACACTTCTTGATTTTATACCGAATTTTGATGTTCTCCTAGACGGACCTTGAGAGCTCTGCAAGTCTGTCCTATATGGGCCGCACATCACTCGCAAGGGATCCTATAAACACCCCAGGAATTATTGCATGGCACTGGATCCTTCAGTCCATCAAATATTATTTTTCGGAAAGGCAAGAAATTAACCTGAAAACCCGCTTTGCGAAGAATACTACTAATTTTGGAACTGACTGCCGGAAAAAATGGTAAGCAAATGGTCTGCAAAGTGGGTGGGTGGGGAATGTTTGGTGTGAGAGTAGATTGGATTTTGGGGCGGGTGAATTTTTAATATATGCCGAATCCACAATGTTCGGTTTGAACCCTCTCTGGCAAGCCAAGGATTTTAAATAACAAAGTTCTTTGTTGAGAAGGGCTTGGTTAGAGCAAAGATTGATTGCCCTATACACAAAGGTTTTGAAGGCTGAGAGTTTCTAATTCATCGGATGGCATGAACTGGCATGCGGGGGGGGGGGAGAAACTGAATTCGTTTTACGGTAAACAGAGGTTTCTAAACCTCCATAAATTTTTTGGATGAGTATATTAAAAAACGGGATTCGACCTTTTTTTTCAATTTCAAGTGTGAATCGGATATTGTCAATTGAGTTGTCAATTGAGTTGAGCGAACTCAAGACCTCAGGAAGGTTATGCTGTTTACCAGAGTACAGGACAAATACATCGTCGACATACCGCACCCAAAAATCAAACTGTGTATTGAGGAAGAGCTGCTCTTCAAAGTAATGCATGAAAATGCCAAGATAGATGATAAGGGATTGCCCATCGCTAGACCCTCCACTTGTTTGTAGAAGCAATTCTGGGAAGAGAATGCAGTTTGTTCTAAGCATACTTCAGTGAGAGACATCCAATGTTGGATTTCAACTGGGGAAAAATGGAACTCCTGCAGTCTACGCGGAGGCAACTCATGGCATGTACAACAGGAACATTGGCGAACAGCGACTGGACATCGTAGGACACCATCATGGAGTTTTGGACTGATACTTGTTTGAGTTTTTGGACAAATTCCATGGAGTTCCTTACTGTATGCACGTTATTTTGAAGAAGGGGGCAAACGTTTTTGCGAGAAATTTGGCCAACGGGAACGCAGGTATGCCTATATTAAACACAATGGGGCTGAAAGGAACGTCTGGTTTATGAATTTTGGGCAAGGCATATAATCTTGCACAGTGAACGGCTGAAGGGATTAAGGTTTTCTTTATGTTTTCGCTGAAACACGAACTGTCTTTTTAATATATTAAGTGTAAAATGCCTGTAAGATATCATGATCTTGGACGAGCAATTGGGCCACTCGAGAAAGGGCAAGGCTGTTGTAAAGAACGTCCCAAAAATCTTCTCTGCTTGAAAAAGCACTTTCTCTGAAAAGCGCAAAGCAATATTTCCCCTACAGCTATTTTCGGGTTCGAATTTTTTATTTCAAAGGCAAACCTATTTACTTCTTGGCAGACGAACATCGGTAAAACACGGGGAGGATATGAAGCAGATGATGGGTTATCTTCCGCGAAACGATTTTTTTACGAACAAAATGGAAAAATGAACTTTTTTATTCCTCCTTTTCTAGTGCGTGAATCCCTCTTGTGTAGCATTCGGCAGGGTGCGAAGAGATACGGAAGAACGAAACAGAGATTTGCACCTTGTTGTTTTGTTTACAGTCATTTACTCGCTTGTTGCTGAGAACAAATTTTTTGTCGGGAATAAAACATTTGTTTTTATTCCGATTCCGTCAAGCCATTCGCTTATTTCTTTGAGCTCGTTATTTTTCCTTGGTATTTATGGACGAAAGTATTTGTCGGGTAGTGTTTGGGAGTTGTTTCGACGATAAATAGTTAAGTGTGCTACGCGCTTCGGCGGTTTTCCTTTATCAACAAGCCACATAAACCTTTTCACGTAAAAAAGACAAAAAACGTACTTTATTTTCCCAGGTCAAGATCGAAGCTTGTCTTGGTGGGAAAACAGAAAGGAAACAGAGAAACGGAAAAAGTAGAGAAAGACGTTTTGAACCGCAAAGTCAGTGGACGTCTTTTTGTTGTTTAAACTGTGCCTT
>JJRW01S0050014.1:6007-18545 GCA_001188405.1 Loxosceles reclusa
AACTACAGACCTATCAGCCTTCTTTCGATTTTGTACAAAGTCTTCACGAAAGTTTTAGTGAATAGGCTAGAGAAAGCACTTGATTCCAAGAAAACAAGCAGGATTTAGAAGTGGACATAGCTCAGTTGATCATATACAAGTATTAAGAGAAGTCATAGGCAGAACTAATGAATATGAAATACTACTCTGCATTGGATTTATAGACTGTGAAAAGGATTTTATTCTGTTCATGTGCCTAGCATGCATAAAGTCGTGAAGAGTTCTGACATAGAGCCTTGTTATATTGAACTCATGAAAAATCTGCAGCTATGTGTTTGCATTTAAAGTTTTAAACGTTACACACACATCTTCAGTTATTCAGATTACATATGAGTATTCTGGATCAAATGAAATGAAATTGAAAGTGAAAAAATGACAAAGAAGCGAAATGTGATAATAAAATTCTAAATTACAAGCTTTTCCTTGATATGACTGAAGTAAAATGCATGTTTTAAAATCATGCAAGACAGGCATCAAAACATACAATGGCTTATTATAGTAAAAAAAGTCAATTATTTCTGCAGATCAATCGCAGCACAGTAAAAGACCCTATTACAGTATGCATGTAAAAATTGCTTAAATGCATCCCAGGATAAAGGTTTTACAAAATAACTACTTGGAATACATTTTTAACAAGTGAGGCATAGCAAACAAAAAACTTTAGTCAGGTAAACAGCACCAGGTAAATTTTTTCATAAGGCGATGGCATGAACACTTAGAAATATGAAATTTGAGTGCTTTCCAACTGAGGCAAATTAATAATTCTAAAGTACATTAGTATTATCCTTGCCAGGGAGATGTACTGCCAATAATGGCACCGACAATGTAATATGAATTAGTTACTCTTTTTCTGTAGGAAAGAGACAACTGTGTTGTTGGCTGTCGATTTGTGACAACTTGTGTGTTCCAGTTTTTTCTGTTAGTTACACATTTCTGATTATTATATTCAAAATGTGTTACTTTTTATTAACTACCACCCTCATTTGGTAGATTATATCACCAAATGATGCTTTTGTGTGAAGGGCGTCTCATGAAATGTGTGTTCCAATTTTTTCTTTCTGTAATTTGTATTCTGCATTTTTAATTATGTGTCAGTTAGATTGCATAGAAGTGAACAAGGGACAGTCCATTATTTCCAGGAATGTCACATTTTACCTAAAATATGTGGGTGTTCTATTTCTCATTCAGTGGAATTGTACATTACTGTTGTCATTATATGTAGGTGTATCATTGACAAATGCAGGCAACGTGTTTGAATAAGAAGGAAAAAATGGTTTGAGGGGAGTAGAATTTCTTTTACGGATGCACTATGGTTTATTTCTGGAACAAAGAACTGGCTTTTGTTAAATTTTGCAAAGAACTTGATATGGCTGACAAAACCGTGACAGACTCGAGCAACCACCTTAGAGAAGTCTCTGTTAATGAATTTTTGCAGATGACAAAAAAAAAGATTAGTGGTCGGGGTATATTGTTGTGGTTGACAAAAGTCTTTACAAAGAAAAAGAAAACAATGTTGAGCAATGTTTACCACTGAAATGAGTATTTGGGAAATTTATTTCTACGTACATGTCAATTGAATTATGGGACTTCTAAAAAAAAAGGTGTGTATTATTATTATTATTTAATGTATCCTACACTACCTACCAACAAGTAATTGGACACCTCTGCAAATGACGATAGATGTGATCCAGATACATGTCATGCCTGTTGCTGTTAAATAATCTGTGGAAAACAATAGCACCATCAGTTGTATGCAAGATGACATGCAGTTCGGATTTCTCTGATTTTGAGAAAGGTGTAATTGTCAGGTATTACAGAAATGGCTGATCCATACATGACATCCAGCAGGCTGAAGTACCCAAAGTCGACAGTGGCCTATGTAGTTTGCAAGTGGAAGGTGAGCTGTGGTTGTCGGAATGTGCTCCAACCCAGCAGACCCATGAAACTGGGAATTAAGAGACCAACAGGTACTATCCAGAGAAATTTGTAAGAACTGCAGCCAATCGATGGCTTCCATCTGTGAGGAGTTTCAAAATGTATCCGGAAGTGTACTGATGAATACCAGCTCTAGTAGATAAACTCCAGTAGATAAAACAACACATAGGAAGCAGAGACTTTTTGTCCCGATGGAATTACACAGGTGCAGTCATGTATTCGTAAAACATGATGTGGCTCACACTCCTTTACGCCCTCCATACAGTGGCCTGTTTCCTGTTGTAGAAAGGAACAGTAAAATTTTCAGGATCATCAGAAACTGTGAAGAAATCATGGTTTTTATCGGCAGATTGAAACCTGCCTTCATGCTGGCTGCTGAAACAAATTTCAGAAACTGACTACAGTCTATAGTGGAGAAGTCGAGCAAAATGGAAGATATTCATCTCCTTCGACATTAGCTAACCAGTGACTAAAAAAAAGACCTCACGCTGCAGTTATATAATCGGACTCCCTGTATGATTTTCAGAGTGCTCTTTGTAGAAAGGAGGGGGGTACTGCAGTGACCGACAGTATTGTCGATTTCTGTCGAAAGATTGCATCACAAGCCCCTGTTGCCCTCCTAGCTGACTTACCTTTTTTGGTAAGTCTCTCTTAAATATTCTCAAATTGGAAGAGAATAAAATGATATGCATTCAACTTTTATCTCGTGACGTTGTGAGTCGATGCACATGAGTGTCATGAGTTGGTACGCTCGTGTATCGTGAGTATTTAAGTTAGCTTTGTATTCTTCAATTGTCATTTGAATTGTTGTTGTGAACGATTAAAGTTTAAGTTTATACGTTGTGTACCTGTACTGAAATAGTTACAACCTTTGTCGAATCCTTCAAACCTTTGGTACACCTATGCACATGCATGTATAATCTGTGTATGCATATGTAGGTGAAATGATAGCATTTAATTCTGCATACATGTTCATTTACAGTAAAAAAATTTTTTTTTCCAGGTTTCACAAACATACAAATAATAAGCTAGACAAGAACTTGTTCTTTTTATGTTCTGGATTGGTGCATTGTTTCAGATTAACACTTGCAGCCATTGACGAGATATCTCATAAATCATGTGTACCTTACCTATGTCATTTCGCAAGTATTTCAGAGAACTGATGGATTTTCTCTGTAGCATTTCTAAAATATTTCCTGTACCCCTAACAATGACTAAAGAAGTCATCATTTAGAGGAAAAAGCCCTAGCATTTCCTTATTCTCTTGCAATCAATGTGAGTGTGCAACTCTGACAAAAGGTGGTTAGAGGGTTAACCAATTGTCATCTGATTTTGAAAATGCAAAACATCTTAGAGGAAGTGACCTACACCATAACATCCTACATTATCAATGAAACTGGAGGAAATAACTCATGCTTTTTATTTATGCAAGCAGATGGCCGCAAACATGTTTGTAGCCATCTGTACTTATATTGGTGTAAAATAAGTTTTTATGACTTTTCTTTTTTTGTATATGATTTATAACACTTCACCTTAATTTATATTGCGACAAAATATACCAAAATGCATAAATTTTTTTTAGATTTACTTGGATCACCAAGGACTGCAAAATGAAAATATCCTGCAGTGTAGAAGTAGTAAATCGTTGCATAACCGTAAATTTAAAGAATAAAACACGAGTGAGTGTTGCAACTTTGGCACTTTGTCGTAAACCTAAAAAGACAACAGATCAACACACTGATAAAGATGTGTTTTTGATTGTTTGTACACATCAGAATCCAAGAGGAAGTAAATATAAGGTAAGTTGTGACTTTTTTAAGCCTTATGATTGTGATATTAAGACAAAACTGAATTACTAAAGGATGCAAATGGTTAATTCTTATATATTGATAAATATTTGATCTACTGAATAAATAGTAACTACACGGAAAGGGGATTAATAATATTACTATGTTTTATTTCATTTGTACAATGTAAAGTTAAATGTACATTTATAGGAAATGCATTTGCAAAATAGGTGAAGCATATGAAAGTGGCAATAGTGAGTTAAAAACTGAGTCATCATTTTAAAATTTGGCACAAAAACATCAACCATTATCAAATCACTGCAGGATGAAGACTGACTTCAAGATTTTTCCAGCATTTGTGATCCATAGCCGTCTTATCCAAACTACTGGAAATTTCTTGACCTTTGTTCACCCATTTCGTATGTGATCACTTTCTGGAACAATTCTCATTTTTTGGCTGTCAGTCAAGAACTTATATTGTCCATCTATTCTTTGAATCTAGTCTTTCAATGATGTGCCTAGCCCACTTCCATTTCAGTTTCTTTATGCATGTGATTATGTTGTAGATCTTGATATGTTGTCTCACCAAAGTATTTCTCTTCCAATCTCTCCTTGTAATGCCCAACATACATCATTCCATACTTCTTTGTGTAGCCAGCAGTTTCTCGGTTGCCTTTGCTCTCAGTGTCCATGTTTCACAGCCATAAGTCAGAACAGGAAGCACATACTGGTTAAAAACTTTTCTTTTGAAACAAAATTGCATTTTTTTCTTTAAATATTACGCTATTTCTTCTGAAAGTTTTCCATCCAAGCTTCACTCTGCAATTAATTTCACCCACAACATTTCAGTCTATAGACACCTGTTGGCTAAAGTAAATATAATTTTCAACTTCCTCCAACTCCATTTTGTTAACTTCAATAGTATCTTTTCTGATGTTAATCATAACTTTTGTCTTTTACGGTCATAAATTCATAAAGAATTTCTGGGTCATACCGACAGCTAACACAAACTCAATGCCCTCAACTAACATCCTGTATGGGGTGTGTTTCCCCACAGGGAATTCTCAGGGTGAACTTCACTGGTTTCCCCACAACTACAGTGTATATAGCACTGTTCTGCACCTGTCACCTCATTCGCCTAATGAAAGCCGTAGCTGACAGTTGAAATGTCGCGTCCTGTCATTGTGATAATGACCAGTGACCAACCTCTATTTATGATGTTTTATGGTCATTTTCAACCCAACTTTTTACTTGCTTCACATAACTCTATCATACTCTGTGATTCTGTTGCATTGAAAATATAATATCTGCAAATCTAAGGCGGCTCAATTATTTACCATTGATTCAGACCTCTTTCTGTTCCCATTTCAATTCTTTGAAAACTTCAGCAGCAGTAGTAGAGTTTCGGTGAGATTGTATCACCCTGCCTTACACATTTTCTGATCCTAATTTTGTTTCCTTATGTACTCTAATTGTAGCTGTTACCATTATTATAGATATTTTTGAGTTCAATATAACCCTGCCCATATAAACCTGCTTACCTTTTTGGTAAGTACGGGGAAGGTCGTGGCATCCCTGAGGTGCTTGAGCAACTTGTGTTATCGTTTAGTTATTCCTTTGCAGGCCTCGTGTTTCTGTGATGTCATTTCTTCCAGACCTTTGGTTTTGTTCTGTTTATGTGCTTTTGTTTGCATTCTGTTACCATTTTGTTCTTTTCTGTCCAACGTTCCCTTTTTGGTTCTTGTACCAGTTTTGTTGGTCTCGTGTCTTGTAATGGTGTTATCCATGTGCCACTATTTTATTTTTCTTCCAGGGATAGTGGTCCATGCAGCTATTTCCTACTTTTAGAGAGTTTCCATCTTCACCCTCAGCGTGGTTTCATGTTTTGTCTGTGCAACGACCCGTGTTGCTGTAAATGGGGATCCTGGCAATTGGGGGGTACAGTACTGTCCCCAATACATTGCTTTGGCCCCGGCTTCAGCTAGATGGGAGCTTCAGTCTTGGCACAGGCTATCACGATTGGCTAGATGGCAGGTTCCTTTGCGTCCCCCGGCTAGTGTTTTTTTTTTTCAACTGATTGTTTGGGTCTGGCTTGATTAGTCTCCTTGTCGGCCCATTCGTGATGGTAAAGCTCCTGGTTAGCATTTTCATAATTGCACGTCCTCTTGTAGGGCCCAGCGGTGGGTGGGGCTGCCGGAAGTCGAGTATGCTCTTCAACAGTAAAAAAACAAAATTGAAATCCTTCCTCGAGCAGGTCCTTCAAACAGGCCCGAACCGAATACACTGTTTCTTTATCTGACACTGGTGCTACTTGACCAAGTTATTTAATCCTTCATTCTTTGGACTCTTGTTTTCAAAGCTCTCTACCCTTGTAATTTCTAAGGGATTTTACTCTGCTGGTACACACAACTCTGTTAAAAAGCTCAGATTGGGTGATTTGCTTGTAGAAACTGCTTCTCTTCAACAGGCTCATTTTTCATGAAATGCACTACTTTCATCAAATTGCCGCTCACAGTAACTTCACATGGTTCTCTAAATTTCTCCTGGGGAGTGATGGAGTGATCTCAGAAGTTGATCTTCTGAATGCTTCCATGTATCGGAGGAGGAACTTCTTAAAGCGCTCTCTGGCCAAAGGGTTACGGCAGTCAGATGTATACGTGTGCTTAGAGATCCACTGACAGCCTGTGTTGACTAAGTATGTTATCTTGGCATTTAACACACCAGCGTCATCATCTTCCATCAAAGCTGGGCACCTCTCCTGTTCTGTTTCGCCGTATGTCCCCAATCTGCTGCGATGGCGTAAATGCCAGAAATTTCATCATGGACAGACATCAGGGCATGGAGTTGTGACTTGCCAATGATGTGGCCGTCCTGCTCATGAAAACGAGTGTCCTTCGCCTACTTTCTGTATTAATTGCCAGTGTGACCACCCTGCATATTCTTAATCATGCCCAAAGTGGCAAGAAAAGAATATTCAGCATGTGAAGGTTACACATCTCTCCTACGCAGAGGCTAAAAAGCTTGTGTCATTTGCATCACCCCTCTAATCTTATGTGCTGATTACTTGCAGCACCAACTTGCAAGAGGTATAAACATCTCTTAGCTTTCTCCCATCATTCGCTTTACCGGCATTTCCCTCATCCACTGCTACTCTGCATTCATCTGAGTCTCGTAAATTGTCTTCCAAGGTTTCCTTCATGTCTCGATCATCTCCCCCAAAGACTCGGGGCTCTTCCTGCTCCAAAGAATGTGAAGTTCAAACTGAAAGGTTCTGAAAAGCTTCACAAGAAGATTGAATCAGGAGTTCTCCATGGATTGATCAAAATTTCCTAACTCTTTTAGTGAGCTTTCAGTGTTAAAGGAGACGAGGAGTGCATGGATACTGCACCTCCTGTTTAAATGAAGATACTCTCATTCAAACGGGAGTCTACTGCATCTAAGCTGACACTGACTCATACTACATCATACAATGGAACTGTCATGCTTTACGTGCCATTGTCAGTAATCTGAAACGGTTGTTGCATACCCATTCTCTTGTGTGTGTCGCTTTACAGGAAACTATGATACATCCGACAGCTCAGGTACATCTGCGTCACTATAGTATTTATCGTGCAGACGATGCCTTGTCTAAGTCTCGGGGAGGCATTACTCTTCTTGTCTCTCAACACATGCCATCCCTAGCTCTGATGTTTCAGATGCCTTTGCAGACTGTTGCTGTATGCATTTTTGTCAGCCATATGCTCACGGTTTGCTCTGTTTACCTGCCACCAGGAGACCAAGTGACTTTTTCCACTTTGAACGATCTAGTGTCTCAGCTTCTGTAACTGTTTCTGCTGCTTGGAGATTTTAATGGTCGCAGCACTCTTTGGGGAAGCTCCTCTACCAATAGCAGGGGTCGAGTTGTCGAGTACTTGCTTATAGATCTCGACTTGTCCCGGCTGAGTACAGGTGTGGTTATATATTTTCATGCCCCAACATGGGCATTCACCACCTTGAATCTGTCCTTTTATTCTCTGTCACATTACCCCCTGTGGTCGTGGTTTGTGCTTTCGGACCTCCTTTGGGAGTGATCACTTTCCTATTTTTTTGTCTTCTATCACTGCTGGCAGTGAGTTTCCCAGCTTGCTGAGATGGAAAGTGGATTGTACCAATTGGGATCATTTTGCCACATTAGCTGTGTTGACGGAAGACTTACTTGAAACTCTTAACTATCGATCAAGCCGTGGACCAGGTGACTTCTTGTATTCTCCAAGCAACTGCATGTTTTGTACCATGCACGTTGATGCATTTCCCTTAATCATCTAAACCTTGGTGGAACAATGATTGTTCTGCAGCCCAGAAAGTGCAGAAGGCATTGGACATTTTCTGCAGATATCTGACTCCATGCAGTATGGTGCATTTCCAGCGAGCTCGGGCATTCGCCCAGAAGGTCTGCCGATGCTGCCACTGGGAGTCATGGCAGAAGTGTGTATCTGGCATCACATCTTCCACTAGCTTGAAGGTTGCTTGGGACAAGATTCGTTGCATCTGTTAGTTACACGTCCCACCCTATATCTTGTTTGTGCACGAATGGTGGAACCATATCAGAAATTCCCACAGTTGCAAATGTCTTAGCTGACTCTTTTTTACAGGTTTCTTGTAGTTCCAATTACAGCACATCGTTCCAGGCAATAAATCCTCTGCAGAATGTACAGAGATTTCCTTCTGGTTCTTTACACCAGATGGCTTCATGTTTCTGGAGCAGCAGGCAGCTTTGTCTCATTCTCACGATTCTGTTCCTGGACCAGATACTGTGCACTATACCATGTTGCGACATGTCTCCTAATTCACTCCTAGTGTTATTGGGGTTATTCAACTGCATTTAGCTGGAGCAGGAGTTTCCGTCTGCATGGCAACTTGCTATTATGCTGCCCTTTCTGAAACCTGGGAAGGATCCTACTTCACCTTTAAATTACAGACCTATTGTGCTCACAAGCTGCATGTGTAAACTACTGGAACAGATGGTCACTGCACGTTTGGTGCATTTCCTCGAATTTGGTGTCATCTTGTCTCTGTTCCAGAGTGGTTTTTGGCAGTTATGATCCACTGTAGGTAATTTACTATCCCTGGAGAAGTCTTGTCTGGGAGACGTTCATTTGTTGCGCTCACCTGCTGTTGATCTTTCACCTGGAGAAAGCCTATGATTGCACCTGGCGTTATGTTATTCTCCATGATCTCCATGCTATGGGACTCCGGGGAACCTACCAGTGTTTATCCAGAACTTCTTGGATGATTTGTGCTTTCCAGGTGCAAGTTGGCATGATGCTTTCTTGCCACTTTCTCCAGGAAGCAGGGTGCTATTTTAAGCATAACATTCGTTGTTAAGCTGAATGCCATCCTGTCCATGCTTCCTTCAGGAATCCAATGCTCATTGTATGTCGATGACTTGCGAATTGCTTACAGCTCAGCTTGAACTGAGATCTTCATTGGGCAGATGATAACGTGTTTTGGTTTTCTTCCAAAAAGACAATCTGTATGCATTTTTGTCACAGACAGGGCTTGTATCCCGATCTAAGTCTCCTTTTAGGATTCGCTATGATTCTTGTTGTTCTGGAAGCCCATTTTCTTGGTGTCATCTTTGATTGATCCTTACTTTTGCAGCTCATATTCATCTTATGAAAGTGAAGTGTATCAAGGCACTAAACATCATTAAGGTATTGTCATCTACTTCTGGGGGTGCAGACTGTCTCCCTCTTGTGCCTGTGTCAGTCACTCATCCGCTCCAAGCTGGACTATGCTTCTGCTGTATGTATGGTTCTGCCTGACAGTCTTATCTGAAGGTGCTTGATCTAGTGGCTCACCAGGCACCATGTCTCTGAACTGGTGCTTTCTGGACTTCTCCTGTACAGAATTTGTATGTCATGGCTCATGAACCTTCGCTTAAGCTCTGCTGTGAGAACCTCAGCCTGCGATATCTCTCTAAATTGCAGTCTCAACGTGCACATCCTTTATGGCGCTGAGTGTTTACACCCACCCTTGCATGCCATTGTCATGCATGGCCGTCTTGCATCCCTACTTTTAGCATTTGGATGTGTTTGGTACTGAGTGAGCTTGGTTTGACTTTCCCTGACATTGCATAGGGGTGTTGTGGTTTCTGTTGTATCTCGGGAGAAATTTCAACCTTCGGTGTATTTCAACCTGTGCCTGTTTGCCAAATGCAGCACTTCCCACGTCCAATATGTGCAGTTTTACCTTGCACATCGTGGAGCCTATTCCCAACATGTCTCCATCTTCACTGATGGGGCCAAATCTGATGGACATGTTGGTTCCACTATAGTTCGCTGTGGCATTGCCCTTGCTGACTGCCTTCCAGCACAGGCTTCAATTTTTCACTGCAGTGCTTCACTCTGTCTCTCTGGCATTCGCCGTTGTTCTCTGCTACAGACCTGTGTGTACTCTGACTCACTCAGTGCTTTGCAGGCCCTTGTCTCTCTGCAGCATATGCCTCATCCTGTATTGTCCCACATCCGTGTGAGTTTGCTTGATTTGCATACTTGTGGCTTTGATATACGGTTTTGTTGGATTCCGGGGCATGTCAGCATTCCTGGGAACGAGGCTGCAGATCGTGCCACGAAGTCATCTGTGAATTCATGTCCCCTTTGCTGACATGAAACCTGTTATTTGTGCCTGTCTGCATGATTGCTGGCAAACTTTCTGTTACATACAGACTGCAAACAAGCTGCATGTCATAAAGCCTGTAGTTGCAGACCGGCCAAGCACTTCTTATTCTTCTCATTGAGAGGACCTGTTGCTCACTCAGCTTCGCATTGGTCACACACGCTTGACACATGGGTTCCCTTCGCGTGGGAGGAGCCACCTACATGTCCCTTCTGTCATTCAGTTTTGTCAATTCACTACATTTTCATTGACTGTCCTGTTTCTCAGTCACTTTGTGTTCAGATTTTTAATCCTGATATTTTAGACCATCATACCATCATTCAATTTTACCAATTTGAGACATTTTTGATTTCGTGTCATCTTTATTTCAAACTCTAGTTTTCATTTTCATTGCTTTTTACTGTTGTGTGATGTGTTGGTTTCGTCAACCTATTTTGCATTTTATCTCTTTTTCTATTCCTCGCATACACCTTCCCTGGTACACGAGTCATCTAGTTCATTTTATGCTTGTTTTACATGTCTTTAATTTTCTCTTTCTGCTTATCTTATATTTGGCACAGAATAGCCTTTCAGATTTTGTGCCATTACACATCCGTCAACCTACCAATCAATATCACCCGGCTCCATGTTACATTTTTTATGGGCTTATTTAAGCACACTAGGCACATGAAAAAGTCAAAAGCTTTTTCATAATTTATAATTCCAATTTAGAGTGGTATCTCATATTCATTGGTTCTTTCTATGACTTCTCTTAATACTTGTATATGATCTTTGTTCTATATCCACTTCTAAATGCTGCATGTTCTCTTGGTTGATTGGAATCAAGTACTTTATCTATACTATTCACTAAAACTTTTGTAAATGTTTGTGTACAGAATTGATAGAAGTGGTCTAGTTCTTTGTGACCTCTTTGTCACCTTTTTTAAATAGGAGTATCACCACTGCATATTTCCAACCTTGTGGCACATCTGTTTTATTCAAACATTGTATGGAGAATTTTTGCAGTTGCATTTCAACTTTTTCCTCTAGCTTCTTTAGACTACATTAAGATTTACTATATCCCATTTGACCTAATCAGATGGGATGTAGTAGGTCATAGTGAAGAGAGGAAAGGTGGGGCAATGCTGGAACTGAAAAGTGGACATCTGTTGTATTACAAAAGAATGGACAATGGAAGAACAAGTGGAGTTGGTTTTATCATCAGCAAAAGGCTGAAGAACAATATTGTAATGATTGAAAGCTCATCAGATAGAATTTCAAGATTGGTAATCCACGTCACAAAGAGTTCATGTTCAAATAATTCAAACTTATGCATCGACCACCAGTTACTCAGATGAAGCAGTAGATGGTTTTTATGAAGAGCTTCAAGACATGCACAACAAAGGCAAGCAGTATGTCAAGATAGTAATGCTATATTTTAATGCAAGAATTGGTATGTATCAGAGGAGACAAATCGATTGGCCAGCATGGATATGGAGAAAGAAATGAGCGTGGAACCAAATTTGTGGAATTTGAAGAGCATGAAGGTCTTTACATTATAAATTGCTTTTTCAAAAAAATTCACAAAGAAAATGGACATGGAGAAATCTAAGTCGAGGGACCAGCGAAGTTTATTACATTTAGCAAAAAAATTTAACCATAATTAATGACTGTGGCATACTCAATAAATTCAATGCTGGAAGGTGAGCATGAAATGGTTAGATGCAAACCATACCTCAATGTAAAAATGGAAAGCAAGAAACTTGTGGCTAAAAAATCAAATTTGTTAATATAGCTAATCTGAAAACCTCTGAATTCAAACTTGAACTGAAAAATCGATTTTCACAGCTTGAGAATTTTATAGAGAGTGAAAAGGAGTTAAACAGGATAAACAAAGGAATAGCAGATGCTCTAATGGAGTCAGCATTTAATACTGCTGGTCCCTAGAAAGAGCTGGTCAGTAGGAAACTTTCAAAGAAAACAAAGGATTTGATATGTAAAAGAAGATGATCGGTTCTTTGAAGACGCAAAGTGGTAGTGTTACAAAAAATGAAGAAGAAATTTTGAAGGAAGTAGAAACATTTTATTCCAAAGCAGAAATATTATTTTCGCACGGAGATTATGCAAATACTGCTGAGTTA